>DVZL01008317.1:0-10311 GCA_018236625.1 Lasaia peninsularis | reverse complement strand
TTCGTACCGCCTAACAGTCAATGAATGTCGTGTTACCTATTAGCTGAATAAATATTAATATATACTTTTATCTCTGCTGTATGGGGCGGAAACAATCCAACGAATCAAAAACCATGAAAATAATTGGTGCAATCTTATATATAAGATTTCATTTATTTCAATAAAAAAACTGTTCACGTTATTAGTACTATAGCACTTTTATGTAGGTACACGAACAGTATCAGTGTCACCAGCCCAGGGCCTCAATCAAGTGGTTGTCACTATCTTTACTGATACCACTCAGATTTGGCTCCCTGATATATGAGTATTATAAAACACTTGAATTCCGAGAATGTTTTTTGCAAAGTTTTTATAAAAATAATTTTAGTACTTGCTTCTATTATACTCCTAATTGAAGACTAGTACATAATATATACAAATATTCACGCAAAGTGCGTTGCGGGTAGGCAAAAAGACCCAGTCTTAAGACAAGTATATTTTAGTACAACTGTACTACCTATTATTAAACGGTTTTTATTTAGATTACCCTATTTGTTTTGTTCGTGAGTCTTTACTAATTTTAATTTCACTCTCTTGCCGTCAACTGATTGATCTAAAATTTTGATATACCTACGCTTTGATTCTAGTGACAATACAGTTATGTATTTTCAATATTATTGTGAATCCAAGATGGCCGCCGCTACAAGATGGCGGACCACTTAATTTTTTTTCAATCCCATCAATATGGGTATCAAATGAAAGGGCTTGCTAAGTGGCATTCCTTTAATCACGTCATACTTGAAAAGCGGGGAAGGGTCATTAAAAGTCACAAAATATCAGAAGGCGGAGGGAGGTGTAGTAATATATTTTTTGGGGGGTAGGGGTAGTCTTTAAGCTCACCATGTATCATCAGGGGGAGGGGGGTAAAAATGCCAAAAACATCACGCGATTAATTAACGGTTCCTAAGTGGAACACATTATACAAAATCAAAATCTAAGATGGCCGCCGCTACAAGATGGCTAATAATTTAGTGTTTTTTTTCAATCAAATCAGTATGGATATCAAATTAAAGGGCTTGATAAAGGATTTGATTGCAATCTGAATCCCCTACCCAAACCGGACCTTGTATCCCCTTAAGGACTGTGCGTCGTTAGGGTAGATAAAAATAATGCGTCGCTAGGGTCGATTAAAATATATATTTTACCTACAACATTTTTCTGTTGACAATAAAACCGTTTAACTTAAGAAGTTTTTTTTACTTTTAAACACTACATTTTTTTTGCTACTTTTTAAAATATGATCAAAAACATAAAATTCATTAATAAAAAAATATATAATGAGTATAGCACTCCAATCTGGTAAAAAATGAACCCATGTTTTAGAAAAATATTATCATAATATGATTTATCTTATTTAAGCGACATGTGACAGTATCGTGACGCGGATAAACTAGAATAAGGCAGAATAAATACCGACTTTCGCATTTATTATTTTTGAAGGATTATCTGGTCACGATTCACGCAAGCAAAGAAGATGCCCTCGTTGTGAGGAAAATGAGACAGTAATAGTTTATTCTGATATTTTATGTCAATTATGACAAAAACAATAAACACTAGAGGTCATTTACTAGTTTTCCTTCCAATATTTTCCTATTATCATTTTATAAATTGAGGCTTTCGATTAGTATTAGGCGCTAATGAGTTTTTTTAACTTAGGTACGTTTTCTTTATTCATAAATTTTAATTTGATTAAATTTGACTCGAAATTAAGAATCGGGCCTCGTTGCCCTTCTGAGTCGCAGAGATAAGATAGTAGTCGCACTATGTAAAAACTGATACCCTGATCAAAGACCCCAAGGTAGTCAACCTCTATATAATCTATACAAATAAATAAAATTGGAGTGTCTGTATGTAATATTAAAATAACAGCTTTTTACTAAATGCATATATACTTTTAGTTTTTTTTAAGTTCTGGTATCCTTTTTCTACTTTTTTATTTTGTTTCTAATTTTTTTTATGCATCTGCCATTATTTTTATTTCTGTTGGTCTAAATGTTGGCTGACTGAGAATGTTATACGCAATAAGTTTGCCTTTTGTATATGATGTACAAAAAGATTAAATAAAATAATTAAAAAAATATTTTTTAAGGTATCCAATATCCATATACAAATTTTTTAGAATTTTTGTCTGTCTATCTTTCTGTCTGATTTTGACGGGACTTTCACTGGCAGACAGCTAATGTGATAAAGAGTAGCTTAAGCCACTTTTATTTTTAAATTTTATTTTGGAATATGTATAAAATAAATTAACGGACTTTGGAAGTTGGTTGAAAATTTGAAAATCTTATTTAAAAATAGCCTGAAAGGCAAGAATGATAAAAGGTATTGAAACTGATCAATGATTACTGACTAGTCATTAAGGCTTAATAAAGAGAACGAAGCAATATTTGAGTCATCCTGTTGAGTGGTCAAGGTGCATATGAATGTATTATCGTTCCTCAGCTAAGTGGTAAAATATCACGAGATACGTCATTATCATTTAGCAACATCATTGCTAGATGGGGAGGGCAACATCGATAAACCTTTCTTATGGAGTACCACCATATAAACACTTACCATCTATACGAATAAATAAAATTTAAGTGTCTGTATGTAATATTGAAATAACCGCTTAGTACTAAATGCATATGTATGTTCATAAGGTACTACATACACCAAAATAGTGTTTTTTAGAATTTTTGTCTGTCTTTTTTCACTCGCTAATCTCTGAAACGGCTAGACCAATTTTGACGGGACTTTCACTGGCAGACAGCTAAATGTATAAGGAATGGCTTAGGTTACTTTTATTTTAGAATTTTATTTGAGAAATGGGTACAATAATAATTCAAAAAAAACGAAGTCACGGGCTAGTAACAAATACAAATATACTCTTGATAGCCTTCTTACTTTATAGCTGGGTAAAGTAGAAAAAAATCTTCTGCTTTTACAAAGTAAAATGAACTTGACATTGCTGAGAATGAATTAGCGTCAGATTAGCATATTTAAGATGTACCCAAGGCCTTATTGGGCAACCTAATTACAATACTACAATGTTTTCCTTCATTAGTTCTTTCGAACTTTAGTAGTTGAGAAGTGCAGTGATTGTTTTACGTCGCTTAGTAATAATTAGGGTTCCATTGCCTAAGGGCAAAAACTGATACCTTTTTTGTTTTAATATGTCTGTTTTTTTTTCTTTTCCATATGTAACATTTTTTTCCGAAAGCATAAAAAGTAACAAATTTGGTAGGTGTAGGTATACCTTACTTTTTATTTGTGTACACATATATGTGAACCACTTTAGGATTTTCACTCAGAAATAAAAATCCTTTATGAGCGATTAGAACTCTCGCACGAAGGATTCTGTACCATTATTTATAAAAGTTCGTTGTGTGGAAGCACTCCTTATATATTTAATATTTTTTGTTTGCACTTTTTAATACTTGTATTTTTTTTTAATACTTGTTGTGTAGCGGCAGCATGAAATACATCAAAGCTCATGAGATATAGTCTGGTGATAAATAGACCGACAGACAGACGGGCGGTGAGCGGAGTCTTACTAATACCCTTTGGGAACAGGACCCTAAAAGTAAATACCCTAAAATTAAATCCATGTCTTAGTTAAACCATTTTGTTTTTCAAAGTTATTCATTCGATTAAAAGATCAACACTTCCGATGTGGTGTAATCAAATGCGTGACCCGCGCGTTCTAACTTTTGTCACACAATGAACACTTTCAATGGAAATAATTGTTTTGATTGAGATATAATCAATTTTTTTTGGAAAAAAACCAGTAAAGTGTGAGTAGCAAAATTACTGTTTATATATTTTTTATTTTATTATTTTTTTAGTATTTGTCTGTTAATAAATGTAATTTTGGATCTTAAGATTGCAACACTGAACGGATATCCGCTATATTAGCTGGAGCGGTGAAAAATGTTTGTAAGGGTGTGCTACTGCTTTGTATTTTGTGAGTGTGTAAATAAATTGAATATTAAAACAGTTACTTTATTTTATTGTATACCTGAGGTTTACCGATATTATTACATTGTCATAATAGCGGCAACAGAAATCTATAATTTATAGAAATTTGAGCTTTCTAGCTGTCACGGTTCATGATATACAACCTGGTATTTCATGAACAGATGAAGAAGATAGACAAACGGACAGTGGATTCTTAGTTATAGGGCTCCGTTTATTCTTTTCGATACGCAAATACTAAAAGCAGCAAATATAACTTTATCATTTATGCAAATACTATGAAAGTCACAGTAATTTTTGTGTGGTGAAAAATAATAATTTAGGACAAGTAGTTGATAATTTGCTATTATATTTTTGATACTACGGGCTAATCTGACTTCACTCTTTCTTCGACTTAGACTTTTCAACAGTCAAGTCATATATTTGACAAGATTTACAGTTGGTGAATTACGGTCTTGTAGAGTTAGGACGTTAGAGATAAATGCTTCACTCAGCATTAGATAGTTTTTTACCATATTAATGAAAATGTTTTAAATAGGATAAGTTATCTATAGTAAGGGAGCCCAGTAAGCTAAATGTGTAGTCACTTGAGCGCCACGGGGACGTATTGGCTTTTGTCCATTAGACAGTGGAGAAAAAAAAGTCATGTCACACTTTTATTTATATCTATTAGAAGCGCGTCTAAAAGCTAAAAAAAATACAGACACATGATTCCACGCGAGCGCTTCAGATGTTGGCATTATATATAAGGGGTCCCAATGACGGAAAAATGTCTATCAGCCAGTTTGCCATAATAACTGTTGAGCATAGATGACTCCTTTTCGTCTAGTTTAAATTTTCAGATTATTTAAACATATGTTTATTGGCATATAATCAATCCACCGTATCTTAATCTTACATCTTCGAGTATATTTTCAAGCCATTAAAAATTACTCGTGCGCTTCTATATAGAGATTTTAAATGCAATGGACGTTTAAAACGATGGTACAAGATATCTACCATATGACGCGCCTTAGTTACTAACCAAATCCCCTCTTAGTCTCCCCTACTACTTTTTATTTTTATTTATTATCCTTAAAAAGCGCGTACAAGGATTTTTAGGAGCACAAAATTTATTCTTCATACATCCGTACTAATATTATAAATGCGAAAGTAACTCTGTCTGTTTGTCTGTATGTTACGCTTTCACGCCTAAACCACTGAACCGATTTAGATGAAATTTTGTATAGATATAGAGTAGAGGTTGAGGAAGGACGTAGGCTACTTTTTAACCGACTACATTAAAAAGAGGGTATGTTGTTTTTACGCGATTAGTATTATAAGTCTGAAAAATGTCTGCCCTTTGAAAGTTGTCTGTATTATTAAAATAATCCACGCGGGCGAAGCCGCGGGCGGACGGCTAGTACATTTATAAGTATTGAAGTGTCTGTTTGTTATGTAGTAAGTGTCTGTTATATATATTTAAATACACTAAAATAATATTTTTACCATCTGTCTCTCTGTTTAGGTCGGCTTATCTCTGGAACAATTGGTACGACTGGACTGATTTTTATGTGACTTTCATTGTCAGATACTTAGCTCATGTAGTAAGGAGTAAGTAACATGGTAATTCCGAGATTACCTTATTAGATTAAATTCAAATGCCTTCATCCGCATTTGAATTTAATTCGCGGGCACAGTTAGCTTATATAAATACACTTACTTATATAAATATTATATACCTACTATAATATACAGATTATATATACAATATATAGATTATGTCAAGGCCGTTTTGGAACTGTTCATTTTGAAACGGGTTTCCCATACAAGGAAGTTTATATTAATTGAAATTGCCTAAAATCCTTGTAATAAATAAAGTATTGGCAATAATTGTTTAAGTATTCTTGACAACGTTTACCCGTGGCGTCTCCCGTGTATTTAGTAAAAAAATGTTATGTCGCTACGATTTGTCTATACTCTTTTTTTAATGTAAAAAGAGTAACAAAAAATCGTATCAACACGCTCATTTCTCCTTAGACGTAGACGAATGTAGAGTAAATAATTATGTACGTTTAGCCGATTTCATAAGGTCCCATGATGTAAGGCGAGAAACTTTACTTTTTAAACAAAACTTTACATTTTCAGCGAAAGATTTAATCTATTTTACCTACGGACCAGCGTGTTTTGCTCATCTTGCGTGTAAATCTATACAAATAAATAAAATCGGAGTGTCTGTATGTAATATTAAAATAACCGCTTTTTACCAAATGCATATTATGTATGTTTACAAGAGTACATATATACCAAAAAATTTTTTTAGAATTTTTGTCTGTCAGTTTGTACCCGCTAATCTCTGAAACGATTGGACCGATTTTAACGGAACCCACATTGGACAGACAGCTTGTGTAATAAGGAATGGCTTATAATACTTTTATTTTAAAGTTCGGTGAAGTTTGTAAGAGCCACTCGGTAAGCAACAATTTAGTCAATATCAAAAAAAATACTTTTATTTTAGAAATTTATAAAATAAAATAAATAAATAAAAACGCGGAGGGAGTCGCGGGCGGAGATTAAGGAAACATAGCCTAAGCGCGTGGTCAAATATTTAAAATGTTTGTATACAAACTGACCTTGACGCCATTTAGCGGTTATCGATTTTAATGTAAATTTTTCTAAATATGCGAAATATTAGTACTAGATACTTCTGGTTTTAATGATTAAGAGTAAATCAAAAATTAATATAAAGTTTACAACCTAGGCATATTTTCAATGTTGGTGCTTAACGAAACTAGGAGTTTTCGTATTTTTCTTTTCCTACATCCTGACAACAATATATCGATTTTTCTACGTCACCTACATATTATGCGTACATTTTAGTTTCTCGAAAAACCAACGGATCTCAGAGGTTCAGGAATATCGTTTACTGTGAATTCCCTCCTTAAATATTTATAATATTCCATTTTTTAGTACTGGTTGTTATAGCGGTAACAGCAATACATCGTCTGTGAAATTTGAACTCACTAGCTATCATGGTTCATGAGATACAGCCTGGTGACAGATAGACGAATAGACGGACAGCGAAGTCTTAGTAATAGGGTACCGTTTTTACCCTTTGGATTCAGTACCCTAAAAAGCACTAAGTAATTAAATAATATGTGAGCAATATGGATGAGTTGATGTAAAACCTTTATTTTTCCCCGTGTTGGTCCGAGTCCCTTGTGTAGAATAGACCGTCTGCATCTTTAACTGGGTTTAACTGGGTCACTACCAACATGACCATTGGTGGTAGAGTGCTGTGCAGCAACTCATCCGGATCCACCGCCTTACCTATACTTATAATGACACCGTCATATTTCGGAGGGTAGCCGGTAGTCGGTAAGCCAGTACTTGCACATTTTTTTATGATATTGTAAGGCAAACAAGCAGACGGATTTCCTGATGGTAAGAAATACACGTCGCCTGTAAACACAAAAGGTGGAAATGGTGCGTTGCCAACCTGAGGCTGGGATGGTGAGCCTTTTGCGTGAGAAAGTTTACCGGCTACCCTACCCTCCAAACTGACGTTATTGTGGCAGAAACAGGTAGGGCGGTGGTACCAATCTGGGCTAGTCGTTACAAAACAAAATAAGGTCCAACAGACCACAGGCAGTAACGTACAAACTCATCTACGACATCTGTGGTATCTATAAGCTATGGTTACTCTTACTATAGGAGACCCGTTTGCTTGTTCGCTGTCTTATCTCATAAACTTTAGTACCTGGCGAAATATAGTAATGTATCTTTTGTTTCAGGATGCCATAACTCCTCGCAAATATGGATAAGCCGACGATGCACATGCTCTCCGTCCAGGAGAAGGGCGGACAAACGAGAAGAACTAACCAGTACATAGCGGCAGTGGCAGGTATGTTACGACGTATTATCTATACTTCTAATATTTAAATGCATATTATGTATGTTTAGGAGGCACTTATACACCAAAAAACCATTTTTTAGATTTTTTGTCTTTTTTTATAGTATAAGACAGCGAACAGGCAAACAGGTGTCCTGATGGTAAAAGATAACTTTGGTCTATAGACACCAGAGATGTGGTAGGTGCGCCGCTGCACTGTGGTCGGGTTGTTAGACCTTATGTGCAAGTCTACCAGCTACGTTACCCTCCGGACCGGAACACGACAATGTAATTATGGCGGCAGGAATAGGTAAGGCGGTGAATCCCTATCCGGGCGAGTTGCTGCACAGCATTCTACCACCAGTGGTCATGTTGGTAGTGACCCAGTTAACCTGCTTCGCCTCCTACGAGCTGCCTGATAGGAAGGTATTTGGTCTGTGTATAATACTACACAGAGGACCCGGACCAACACGGGAGAAAATCCCGCTAATCTGAAACGGCTGGACCGATTTTGGCGGGACTTTCACTGGTAGACAGCTGGTGTAATTTTATTTTAGAGTCCTGTTCTAGAAATGTATAAAATACAATAATTAAATAAAAACGCGTATGTACGCGGGCACAGCTAGTATAACAATAAATTTACTTGCCTGTACATTCACAGGATGTCACTTTTATTGCGTATCAATTCTAATCATCCGGTATATAAATAATGGTAACAAAGACGACACGTAATAGCCATATTGTTTATTCAGATCAAAACAAACAATGACGTCCCTAGAGGCACAAACAGTTGAGGTTAACCCATACGTGATCAGTAATAAATGAGGTATTATTGTGTAAAATTACTCAATCATTACTATTTAATTAGTAATGAGTGAGGTATAAATATATAATAACTATTTTATTACTAGTAACTCACAGTAGTGTGCAGTAACTTACCTATTTCTCTCACCATAATAATAATGCATTGTCATGATGGCAATGTTGTGTTTCGGTCCAGAGCAGAAGAAGAAAGACTTGCACATCAGACAATCTCTATGGTGTCCATATGCCACGGTTATCTCTTACCATCAGGAGGGCTTTGAGTTTGCTGTCTGATCTCATTAAAAAAAAACTAAGTAACGAATGAGTGAGTTAGTCAGTAGTTGAGGTTGAAACACTCTATCTTAGGTTTATTATATTTAAACCTCTTTAGAAGTGTTAGACGAGGTAGTAGAATAGAAATATAACTCGTCCAAATTGGTAGGTACTACTACTACTACTACTATCAAACCTATACCTGCAGTATCTCTTCACACTTCTTACAAGTTTATACCACCACAATGTTATAACCATAGACAAAAGCCATATTGTCTATTCATAGACACTTGAGTAACATCCCTAGGGCATAGATAATAATCAACGCGTGATTGATAATGAGTGAGTGAGTGAGAGGTTGGGATTGAAACATTATTTCGATTATGTTGTTTTAATTAGACTGAGCATTAATTGTTAGACTATAATATTATACAACTAAAATACATTTTGACATAGAATAATGATGAAATCTCTGATTAATAATTTTGACATGATTAATAACAAGTGAGTAATTTGGGAGTTGACATTAAAATACTATATGAGTGATTTTATTTTAAATTTTCACTGTAGTTGACTCATGACTAACCTAATATCGAGGCTTATTGAGAGTGTGTAAGTACCTCTGCCTACCCCTTCAGGATATGAGTGTGACGCTATATGTTAAACCTACCAATTGGTTGTATGTAAATATATTAAACCTACCAATTAGTATACCCGTTCGGCTAAATAGTTGAGCCTTAAGTTTAGTGTCTGTTTATGTTCAACTCCATATTATTCTTGCATTTCCTTAACAAATGCAATCCTATAGACCAGCGAGTGATGTGTCGTCGCCGAACTTTACCACATATACCATAGTCATGGTGTTAGTGACTCACGAACCGTCGCTTGTTTCTATAAGCTACTTAGTAGGAAAACATTTGGCCTATACTCTTCTATGAAGCCCGGGATTCACCAATTCTAAATACAAGCCTCACGTCATATAGATCGCAAATCAATCAATATCCGGCAACAATATGTTCTTTAAATGAACTGAAAAAAATCATAAAAACAAGTTGCCCTACCCAAGAATTGAACCTGGTACCTCGTGTCAAAGTAGCGTCAAACAGCGACCGCGACTACGGTGTTGGTAGTTGTTTTAATACAATCGGATTTATTCGCCCACCACTTGGCCTAATGTATACTGCGACCATTACGTCACTCTGAAATAAATGAATTCAGCAGAGTAACATTTATTTATGGTAATTCATTAATTTAATTGAATATTAATGAATTGAAATTAGCCGATTAGTCATCCTACTACTATTATAAAGGCGAAAGTTTGTAAGTATGGATGTATGGATGTTTGTTACTCTTTCACGTAAAAACTA
>DVZL01008316.1:0-10311 GCA_018236625.1 Lasaia peninsularis | reverse complement strand
GGTAGAGATCCACCGCCGTACCTACTCCTGTCGCTATAATGACATTGTCGTATTCCGGTCCGGAGGGTAGGGTAGTCGGTAGACTTGTACATTAGGTCTAACAGCTCGACCACGAGATATTGATTCACATAAAATGTTCATGGTGTTTATAGGTTACGGTGAGCACTTACCATCAGGAGACCAGAGTGCTTTTTTGCTGTCTTATTCCATAACAAGTTATAGACCTGACTTTTCAGTTTTATTCTATTTCAATAACTTAAATGGTCTTTCAAATGTGTAGACTACTTATCTACTTCTTTCTATAACACATTGTATTCTTTTGGATCAGGAATTGTAAGAACTAGAAATTTCATAGTTGCATTTTTTAATTTTCAATAAGTATGAATGCTAAAATAAGAACATAATCAGATTCAAAAAAATATATTTTAGAGTTCCTTGCTCAAGGGCAAAATGGAACCCTATTTACTAAGACATCGCTGTCCGTCTGTCTGTCACCAGGCTCTATCTCATGAACCGCGATAGCTAGTCAGTCGTAATTATCACAGATGATATCTTTCTAATGCCACCATAACAAAAAATACTAAAAACAGAATAAACGAAATATATAAGGAGTGTTTCCATAAAACAGACGTTATATTATTTACCATTTTCATAGATAATGGTACGGAATCCTTCGTGCGTGGATCCGACTTACATGTTGTATTCAAACATATATAAATAGGTTTAAACATACTCAATAAGCTTTTATTTAATTTGGTTTTAATTAAAAATAGCATAAAATCTGACGTGATTCATGTCGTGTCCACATAGATTTTATATTCTTTAGGAGACATCAACGATCAAAACTGATAATAGGTTGGGCACGGTCGTGACAAATATTGATGATAACAAAACGAAGAAATTATCCAGAACTTGAATGTCATGTATATAATATTTTTATCATGGAGTTAAAACTCATTAAACTACTTACAGTTGAAATGTTCAAGGAAACTTTAACGGACACGGGGTCAAAATGATATTAGGTACCATATGGACTTATTTTATCGTAAAACAGCTATGATAATATAAACACGATAAAACTGATTCTACGAATAGTTTGGTATCGGATATTTTATCAAGATAACTGTGGTAAAAATGATACATGATGTTTAAAAAATTATTTGTTTTTTTATCTACGGTAATATAAAAGAAAAAGTTTTCTTATAAGATAACGAACAAGAGGGTGGCCGCCTGATGGTAAGAGAACACCGTCGCTGTACTACAAATGTTATTGGTGCGTCGTTTTATTAAATTATCGCGTCGAAAAGTAAATCAATGACAATTCTTTTGGGTAATTTAATTCCATTAAGTTAATACTTAAGGAAGCTTTATGTTTCGAAATTCTTGTAAAAAAGGAATTTCGTAGTGACAGTTTTTTTGTGTTACTATGTTACACGTAGAGGTATTTATTAAAAAATGTAATAAATATCGTTTCACCCCTAGGCAGGGTAAAAAACTTCTGCACCCACGGTAAATCCAAAATATTAGGTCCCAAAATGTAACAGGTGGCAAGTCTATCGTGATATTGGGTTTAAGTCAAATACCAGGCAAAGTTATATTTTCAGTTAATTTGAAAAAAAAACTCTTCGAATAAATAGCCATACTCAGGGATATTCATTTATTACTATTATCTAAATAATGTATGAAATATTACAATGTATTAAAATGGATAAAAAACTAATAAAATTAAATAAATAAGCCCTCATCAACTGTATCATGAAATACAAACACACACGTCATAGCTAATAGAAACCACATGATAAATGTATCAAATCTTCAACTAAATGTGTGTATGTATACACTTTTAAATTACGTTAATTTCTGATAGAAATATTTCGAACTATACAAAACTTCGTACAGATAATTCACTTAAAAGAAAATCGTTTTTAAAACAGCCTGTTATGTAGATTCATTTGCAATTCCAAAAATATTTATCAATATTGTTAGTTTATGTATTGTTTTATTATTGATATTACACAAAACAAAACACGTCTTTTATGTAGAATAGACCAACTGCCTTCCTACCAGGCAGCTTGTAAGAGGCGATCATAGGTTAACTGGGTTACTACCTACATGACCACTGGTGGTAGAGTGCTGTGCAGCAACTCGCCCGAGTAGGGATCCACCGCCTTACCTATTCCTGTCGCCATAATGACATTGTTGTGTTCCGGTCTGGAGGGTAGGGTAGCCGGTAGACTTGTACGTAAAGTCTAACAGCCCGACCAGAGGGCAGCGGCGCACCTACAACATCTATGGTGTCTATAGGCCACGGTTTTCTCTTACCATCAGGAGACCCGTGTGCCTGTTCGCTGTCTTATACTATTAAAAAAAGTGTCAAAATGTTACGACCCCATATTCAGTATAATCTTTTTTTATGTGTTAGCGGATGTTTTCATAAGGTTTTCTTTGTATATATTCTATGATACGTGAATTAATTAGACATAGCGTAAGTAACGCTATGTCTAATTAATTCACGTATTATCGTCTCCCTGGCCGAGCGTTGTTGATGTTTAACTATGATCCGCGAAGTCCGTGGACTTCAATTTCCGGGTCAGACAACTTGTTGTCATGAGTCTTCTCAGTTTATCTGGAAAAACATAAAGTTACCTAAGATTGTATTTGTGCGGGCACATGGCTAACTCCTTTGACCAACCGCGATTCTCGAGTTCGAGTCTCGACTTTGACACACGTCTGAATAACGAACATAGATGTCTGTATTTCCAGGTTTTGGTTTTTATTAATTTTATTAGGTATCTTTTTAATTATTTCTATGAGCATAATAATTGTTTTATTAACAATAATACAACCACGTATTATGCTTGCCTTGGGATAGGATCAATAATTTATTTAATTGGTCCAGCGATATTTATATATAACTAGTTACGGATGCGACTTAGTCTACGTATTTATTTAATTACTTTATACATTTCTAAAATAAAAGTAGACTAAGTTACTCTTTGTTACATCAGTTGTCTGCCAGTGAAAGTCCCGTCAAAATTGGTCCAGTTGTTGCAGAGATCAAAGGCTATAAACAAACAGACAAAAATTGTAAAAAATACTATTTTAGTGTATTAACCTTGGGAACATACACCAAAATACACAGACACTGTAATTTTATTTATTTGTATAAACTGCGTGAAATTAAAAAAAAATATACGTGTAACAGTGGTAGTATATTCATACTTTTCTTTTTTGGGAAAAGAGAGTGAACAAGCACACGGGTCTCTCGATATGTAGAGACAACCATGGCCCAGAGACGCCATAGATGACGCCAAGACACATCATCCTTGGTCGGGCTGTTTTTTACTAAATGAAGTGAAGATAATTTTTTAGTAAATTGAGTTTTACTAAATTCAAGTATTCTATAACATCAATAGAACATAATGGAATACTCCATATTCCAAACCAAATTCCGGAGTGGAATGTCTACAAATTACGTTACTTTCCAGCAACCATGAACGTCATACCAGTCGGCCCAGAAACAGCGAACCTAATCTGCCCGTCGTGCCAGGCCAACATCAACACCAGGGTCGACTACAAAGCTAACACCAGAACACATCTGATTGCGTGTGTTCTGTTTCTATTTTTGTAAGTTTTATTGGATTTTTAACCGACTTTGAAAATGTAGTTAATTAGTCTTGTGTTTTTTTTTTCTCGGATTTTTGTATGTTTGATACGAGATTACTCCATCAATTATTATGAAATGGATTTTGATAATTATTTTTTGTAAAACTGGTCATAACTTCGAAGGTAATCTCATAAAATGTTATGGTCATTGGTTCAGAATATTAAATTGTTTATCAGAAACTAGCTGTGCCCGTGACTTCGTCCATGTTTTTATTTAATTGTTTTAAATATTTCGAAAAGTAGCCTTAGCCATTTCTTATTACATCATCTGTCTATCCGTGAAAGTACTGTCAAAATAGATCTAACCGTTTTAGAGATTAGCGGGTACAAACAATTAATTTTGCATAGATAGATGATGAAAACTTATAAATGTACTATTTTTTTGTAATATGTAAGCTTGATTTTGGAAAAAACATAAGTTTATGATATTTTTTAATTTCAGATGTTGGCCATGCATTTGTATACCGTACTGCTGCACGAACTCATGTAAACAGGCAGATCACTATTGTCCAAGTTGCAGTGCATACATTGGAACCTATTCACGATAGTATTCTTCTGGTTTAACTCTACTCAGGATATCCGCCATACCAATAGTAGGTAATTAACGTCAGCTCTCGACAAAAAAGGCTCCCACAATATAACCAAAGCATAATTTAGTGGCCGTATCAAATTAATATCTTAACACGTGTAAAAAGAAGGAGCTTTTGAAAATTCTCTGCTTATGAACATTTTTATAAAGCCCAAAAAGTTTTTGTTGATCAACTTATCACAAGAATAATTTTAGTATTCCTCCAATAAGCTTTTCATGCAATGTGTTACCATGAAAATTAAATATTATATTCAAAAACTGCAATTTTATTTTCAATGATTGATATAATATTATATATCGCAACATAAAATATATGGAAGATATTGAAGGGTATGGCAGTGTATTTAGTACCTATTAAGCCTAATTATATTAATTGTAAATATTAAGTACCTAATTGTAAGAAATTACTCTTTTTATTTTTGTATTGCCTCTGTTGGAAGTAAAATTTAAAAGTGCCAATGTTACTGATTTCAATAAAAAAGTTGATTGATATTTGGAACATTGTATTTTCCATTTGAAGTAGGTATATGATATGGGTTTGTAAGATAAGATGTACTGCAAATGCTTAAGAAATACTCTATATTATTCACCGTTGGCGCTTGGTGAAACTTCCACATATTCATATTTTAAATGAGAAACACGACATGTACCTACTTTTTAATATATAACTTATAATTGGACATTTTGAAATAACCAACCGGTTTTATATTTGCAGCATCATTGGGGCTTAAACTTTAGTAACTCTTGATTATTAATTTATATTTTGATAATGAATAAATAAGTTTAAATGATATTTTTCAATGTTTTTTATAATTTATTCGCAAAAAACACAAATACCTAACCTAAATATAAACACACAATAATAATATAAACACACATGTTCACGCTAGATCACTCGCGGAGTAGGGAGAGAGTCTTCGTTGCCAAGTGCACGATCTTTTCCTACCTGCCTAGTTTACTCCATGTTCGTTATTCTCTTCATACAAATACGCCGGTTTCTGAGACTCTTGACACCACCCTCGGATAATTTGTAATGTGTGTCAAAACAAAATTAAAATTTGAGAGTTGAATATAGGTTATCTGGGTCCCGACCAACAAGACCACTGATGATGATAGAGATAGATGAAAGAGTGCATTGCAGCAACTCGGCCGGGTAGTGATCTAACTAATTCTGCCGTCATAATGACATTGTCGTATTCCTGTCCGGTAGACATATATACAGCACATCAGCCCTAACAGCCCGACTACAGAACAACAACGCACTTTAGCATCTTTGGTATCCATAGGGTATTGTCTCTTGCCATTTGGAGAGCCGTTGTTTGTTTATCCCACATAATAATGTACGAAGGTTAGAGTAGATAGCCTTATTTGACCAAAGATATTTAATTGATTAAGAATCTCGGTGGCCTAGTGATACGCGTTTCAGACTTCAATTTCAGTAGTTCAGGTTTGAACCCCTCCATGTACACATGAGTTGTTCTAACTTAAGTACATTTTCTGAGTACTTACGGTGAAGGTACCTAATCATTGGGGAAAACCAAATGATGTGTCCGATTGGCACCTGTCACATCTTGGGACCTAATATCGTCGGCCAATATTGGGTGCATATGCACCTCTGCCTAGCCTTTCGGAAATATGGGTATGGTGATATTTATTTGTTAATTTATTGGAAAGGCAAAGGATGAAATCTAAGCAAAGCTAAAACGTAAACTTTCAAATTTGAATTCACTCTTGTCATGAATGCAATAAAACTTTACGCGGTGAGCTAAGATATTCAAATCAAATTCATGGTTCGTCTCGTAAACCAGGGTATAACACACGGTAGCGCACACCCGTGCAGTAAACAGCGCAGCGCAGCACATAAAGACGTCCGTCACGCGCCCTGGTGACAACGTGCCGGAAAACTGTTTATGTCAACGATATACACGACTTTCGTAGGATTGTTTTTGTGTTTTAGTCAATTAAATAAAATAAATATTTTTGAAAATAATTTAAAAGCATTGAAACAACAAAAAACCCCGTTCAAATGCGAGTTAAAGTCGCGTACGATTGGTACTTATTATTATCAGTTATAAAAATTGAAAAAGAAATACGTTTGTTGTACATAAATGGGAGCGTTCTTTACATATTTATTTTATTATATTTTAGAAATATATCATTGTCGAAAATCGCCCCAGAACCGCCAAATATGAAATTAACACTATCAATTTTAGTATATTTTTATACGCTAGTTGCTATTATCTCTTTTTAACGGACGTACTGTATTATTTAATCAATATTTAAAAGTAGTTAAAGCTAACAAGGCAAGGCATCAGAGCTAGCGCCATATTCGTCATATGCCAATATAGTGTCACAATTAGGGATGTCCATCAAATAATTTGAAATCGATATTTATTTGAGATGATTGTATTCGCTACTTATTACATAAGTTCAAATTTTGATATTTTTGATGTAATATTGATTTTTATTCGCGTATCTGTTGTAAAATCAAGATTCGACGATGATTTATGGGTGGTATAAAACACATTATGCAATTTTCTATTGCTGGAGGTTCTGGGGCGAACAATGTGAGCTTGTGACAGACAGATAGACAGCCGAATCTTAGTAATATGGTTCCGTTTTTACCCTTTAGGTAACGAACCCTAAAACAACCTGAATTTCCATGATGTCGTGTAGATAATATACAGATCGATGAAAGCTTAATATTATCTTTTAGTTTTACTATATTTGAGATAAAACAAAATATATAATTTCCAATTTCCGTCAAGGCACTTCATGAAACCTACTTTTGTAACAATTCAATTGCTTATGGTATCTAATTATTATTTATATGTAAAAAGTATATTTTGCTTACTGTGGGGTTGGATCAATTCGTATAATTTGTCCTGCTTCACTTACTTATTCTCTTTTTTATTTTACGAAATCATACCACCTCTTTTCTTTATAAAACAAACTTTAGAGCTTTTTTTAAATAATATGAAACGTAAAATTTCCTAAACTTAAAGAGTACCCACAGCTGCAAATACGAAACCGGTTTGTTGTGTTAAAAAACAAAATTTAATAACTGAAACAGTGTTATTGTTTTCGCACAACTAAATCTAAATGAATAAATATAACTGTAGTGCTAAAGGCAGCCAATGACGTATATACATCTATATTAAGGCCGACTCAATTCAGAGACGCGATGTAAAAATGCACTGCGCCATCTATTTGGTCTGTCTGTTTATCTCCCTCTGTTTGTACTGACTAATTTCTGAAACGGCTGGACCGATTTTTACGGGACTTTCACTTGTAGACAGCTAATTTAATAAGGAATGGCTTAGGCTACTTTTATTTTAGAATTTTGTTTTAGTGTAAAATAAAACAATTAAATAAAAACGCTAACGAAGTCGCGGGCACAGTTAGTAAAAATATAAAAGAAAATCATGTTTTGAGTATTACAAAGTTTTGACTGTATCACCAGATACTCGAAGCCGAGCATGTAAGTAGGTTAGCGATAAACTTCATCTACACAAGCCCGGCCGAAACTTGAACTAAGCTAGGATGCGAGACGCTTCAATTAAATTATCGCCGGTTCAAAGCCAGAATGCATAGCCTTCGACGCACAATCTGAGCAATTGCTTTGGAAATCGCTTACAAAATTGTATTCTAAGCCAAAGTTTGAGTGCATTTAAACTACTTCTGTGCTGTAGTCTCTGTTTTACATCAATAGAATTAGCCATAACGCAAACACGTAAATAGGTACTATTGTCAATAATATATTCTATATTATTCATCGTTGGCGCTTGGTGAAACTTCCACATATTCCTATTTTTATAACTGTGATGGAAAACAACGTGAGAAAACTCGAGTTCCTGTATTCGAATTGTTCCTCTTTTGGGTTTTCACCTGATTTTTCTTCTGGGTTGTATGTGTCAGTCACTCTGAGTAAACACAGTGTTTATTCAAACCCTTCTTAACCTAGTCTACTCCCCTAGTCTCGTAGTCTATCTTAAAGAAACAGGCTGTTGTTTAGGGTTGAAACCGAATTCTATTTCGAAGACTTCGTTGTCCGTCTGTCTCTCTGTCCGTCACCAGGCTGTATCTCGTGAACTGTGATAGCTAAACATGTGAAATTTTCACGAATGATCAGCAACAAATACTAAAAACAGAATAAACGTGATATTTGGTGCTCCCATACAACAAACGTGATTTTTTGCTGTTTTTTTTATATTTTTATAAAGGTACGGAACCTTTCGTGCCCGAGTTCGACTCGTACTTGGCCAGTTTGTTTATTAGTACAGGCAAAGCAGCGAGATATAGTTAGTTTCGAATAAATATTTTAACTCTAGCCGGGAGTTTATCAAATAATCTGTAAAGCGCGGAAAATATGAATGGGAAATGTTGGTGAAATATCTACGGTGTCTGGTATTTTTGTAACTATTCAGTAAATTGAATGTACTGCTCACTGCAGCTCACTCCGCCATCCAGATTATTACTTCATTCCAATCAAACTCACTAAACTCGCATGCAATACAAACACTACAAAGGATTCCCAATTTAATGCAATATTGGGTTCTGCTCGTTGCCGTATTATTTAATCCTAATGTAACTATTGTTTTCTAGTAAACAAATGACTCGCCCCAGCTTCCTACAAATATATTAGGTTTAAGTTCGTCAGTGTTTTTATTTAATTATTTTATTTTATACATTTCTAAATTAAAATTCTAAAATAAAAGTAGCCTTGGCCGTTCCTTATTACATCAGCTGTCGGCCAGTGAAAGTCTCGTCAAAATCGGTTTTACCGTTTCAGAGACTATCGGATTAAAACAGAGAGATAGACAGACAGATAGACAAAATTCTTAAAAAATACTATTTTGCCATATGTACCTTGTGAACATACATATGCATTTAGTAGAAAGCGGCTATTTTAATATTATTACAAACACATACTCCAATTATTTATTGGTATAGATGTTATATACATAAACATATAAATGGTAGTCCCTGGATGACCGAGCTTTGTCCGATGTTTTGTGAGCAGATTCTTGATTTTTTTTGGAATTGTATTTGACACTTTTTCTCACAAAAAATCCTTCTTTTCTTAAAAAAAAATAATAAAAACAAACAATCGGACTGAGATTTGAACCCGGTCTTCCTGCATTTTAGGCGCCCGGCCAACTGAGCTATTCTGATTTCGTAAATGTCAGCGAAATTTAGCTTTGTATTATAACGATATAGTAGTCTATTTAATGAAAACACGATAAATAGACGAAGCCTGAAAATAACACACAGCTAGATCGATTTATCGCCCCCGAAACCCCCTACATACAAAATTTCAATAAAATCCTTGCAGCGGTTTCCGAAATTGCTGTTATATATTATATAATGTATACAAGAATTGCACGTTTAAAGGTATAATATATATATTAAAAAAGGACTGTATTCCAGTCGCATGCAAGTACCAAGTTTGCAAAAAAATATCTTATAAAATTGTTTGTAAGTAGCCAACCGGTCGCGCGCTAGCCAAACAGCATCCTGCTGTTGATGTATAATAATTTTCAATTATAAGTTATAAAATGTGAAAAAATACATCTCAATTAAAACATATAAATCTTCACACCAGGTCCCCTGCGTCGAAGGCAGAGAGAATAGAGTAGGTACCAAGTAACATAAGTTTTACATACTTGTCGTGCTACAATATATATTTATATCGTATATTTTAAAGGTTAATTAACGACGTTGTCGTCGTTATTAAGTTTATTACACACCTCTTAATCAATGGTGCCAAGATAAGCGGGAGAATTCCGAGTATACGCTCCGTAATTACATATCGGGAACACACGCGGAAATCAAATATTTACCGAGCTATGTGTACAGTGATTTAGTAAATTACTGAATGGTATATTATGTATAGAAACTAATTCTTCATTTAAACGTATTTAACCCGTTATACTTTTTTTAAATAATTTTCTTTGACTTCTCCCCTGTTGTTGTTAAAAATGTGTTGTTGATTAAGAGTATTTAATTGTGAACAAAATATAATTTATAAAGCTGAGGAGGTTGTTTGCAAAAAT
>DVZL01008315.1:0-10312 GCA_018236625.1 Lasaia peninsularis | reverse complement strand
AAAATGTCTACCCTTTGAAAGTTGTCTGTATTATTAAAATAATTCACGCGGGCGAAGCCGCGGGCGGACAGCTAGTAGTCTATGTCTGTGAATGACATTGACATTTGTTACGCGCGTTTTTTAAAATATGCAAAATTAAATGTATATTTTTCAATATTTTTGAGAGATTTTCTTAACATTTTTTTCCGTAAGAATCTTCTCCTAATATAATAACAAATACAACAAAAAAAGAATTAGTAAAATTGGTCCAGCAGCAGGATTTCGTTTATATATATATAGATTACGCTTTATATTTTGATGCGGTTTTCTTTAATAGATAGAGTGATTCAAGAGAAAGGTTTTTATATACATAACATGCATAGTATACTCGTGCGAAGCCGGGGCGGGTCGCTAGTTTCATATGTTATAGTCGTGTTACAAAACCCGCTTGTAAAATCTATGCGAAATAAAATATTTTCTCCTAACCATCGCCCACGACGACTAATGGCGAATTTTCATACGAACAATGAACATTCATCCCCTCTTTTAACCCCTTCTTCCCCTTTTTTCGCAATTTAATATAATATAAATATATATAATAGCTCAAGGACAATTCTATCTCTGTACCAAATTTCATCACAATCGTTTCAGTGGTTTAGGCGTGAAAGCGTGACAGACAGAGTTACTTTCGCACTTATAATACACTCGTAGTAGGTACTAGTAGGGATTCTATTCTTGAAACGCTCGGAAGTAAAAATTGTATTCCACGGTGGCCCTAAGCTAACGGGTTGGTTGCGCAAGCGACGCTTTTCGCCCGCATCGTTCACCCTCGACCAATCATTCGGCACATATCTACAATTACTGATATATATTCACCAGTTATTTGCGACGGGTGAACAAACCGTCGAACGTTTAATTACTTTTTACTGATAAATATTCAAATATTTTACACATTACATTCAAATATTAAAAAGTAATTTGGCACGACTTGCTTAGATACAAAAAGTGCTGAATTTACCAATAAATAAATATCCCCGAAAGATTAGGTCCCATTATGCGGCAGGTGGCAAGTCCATCACCATATCAGACACTAATCTCGGCTTTCCTCATGAAGTTTCTCTTCACCGTGAGAGCTGTGACAAAAAAGTAATTAAGTTAGAAAAACTCATTGGTATAGGTACATGGCGGGGTTCGAACCTGAACTACCGAAATGGAAATCCGAACACTACTGCTCCACACTGAGGCTCTTTTATATATTACAAGATAAGACACAAAATACATTTCTATACATTAAAGGAAAACGAGTCTCCAAGATGATGTTCCACCCTGCTAGTACACACCCGAAAAAAATTCTTTTTTACTAGAAAATACATCAATTAAAAGAAGTATGTCATTTGAAAAAAGATTCAAACACAACAAATTATAATTATTCTTAATTTTTATAGATTTTGCTGCCAGATATCAAACAAGGAAGATCTAAACACAGAAGACGAATAGAAGAAAGAGTTTCTAATGTTTTAACCAAATAAAACTCAAAACCAAGTGATTGATATAATTTTGACAACTACTTATGATGAAGCAGGTGAGTTATTTGAGACAGTAAATACAACTTTCCTGATAGTTAAGAGACACCAGTAAGGTCTTTAGACTTTAGGTCTGGCTAAGGTGTTGGCTTAATGCACAGGTTTTCTGGATACCATACCCTCCGGTCTGCGACATAGCAACGTCTTTATAGTGATAGGAATAGGCAGGCGGCGGATCCTTTCCCGGGAAATTCATGCGCGGCACTCTACCACTAGTATATGGATACATTTTTAGAGTTCAGTCTCATAGTCCTGTGCACGTCGCTGGCTTCTTCCACCTTTATTAGTCTCAAATACAATCATGCCGTTATCGGAGACTCTCGGTCCAATTCTCAATTCTATAAAACAACACTAAAAAGCACTTAGTGCAAAGCGAGTGCTAATAAACAAAAGTACCTTCACGCCTATTATCCCCGAAAGGGTAGGCAAAAGTGTGCTAGTATATCCACGACTAGAAAGTCCAGTAGATATACTAGAACACACCTACAATTGGCCAAGGTACTAAGGCCCTGATGTGATAGGTGGCAAGCCTATCGCCACTTCGGGCAATGTAATGCTTACAGAAAAATCTGAAATACATTGTTAGAAAAGTTGCCCGACCTGGGAATTGAAGCCGGGACCCAATGCAGCTAACGGTGTTAACAAGCGACAGGATTACCGTTACACCACAGAGGCAAATAAATATAATAATTGCTAATATAATCATTAAAAAAAGAAAGTACGCATACGCAATCACATTAAAAACCCTGAGCTCTACAATTAACTGTTATACCTTCCACACTGCATATGAGCGATAAGAATAGCAGAATATCACTGGTATAACCCAAGTACCTAGATAATGAATAAAATAGCAAAAACCTAGGTTAAAACAGTTCAAAATCGATATGTTAATGTGTCACTGAAAATTTCCCATTACGAATTTCACTGAAAATAATATAATCGGTTAACTGTCATTGGTTACGAGAGGAGCGTTTCTGATTGGTCCTAGCACATTTAGAGGTGGAGTAACTTAAATGACAGCGTATTATTGGTGGATCATTCCCCACCTTGGATCTAACGCATTGGGAGAGGGACAATTCATCCCCGTGTTTATTTTTGTTGTTACAATCAGTAAAGGACAAGCTATGAGAGGGTGTACATCGTCAAAGCTATTCTTCAAATGTAATCGTAATAACTGACTGTACTAAGTTTGGTGCTGTGTTTGTGGACTGTGGATATTATATAGTGAGGAATACGATAGAACTTTCGGAAATGGTGATCCTGTAAGTTTTTATTGATGCTATTTTATCTGTGACGGAGTTTTTATTGTGGATGTATTTTTTTGCGTTTAATGTGGTTACGGCTTGAAACGATTTCGGAATTATTGTTTAATAAGTTCTCTCGGTCCATTAAAAATATAAAGCTTTAAAATAAATAAAGTTACAACCAGTATCTGAAATTTCATCCGAAAATTATTTGACTTAAAGGTATTTAGTTTAACTGCAATGAACCTGATTTTTACTAGTAAATACACAAGAATAATGGAAGAGCTTTTTTACCAGTTCAAGTATTTTCCACAATACTTAATCAAACAATTACTCATATACATACATATTTGTGCTTTATTAATATCAAGGTATATTTCCTACTAGCTCTCCGCCCACGGGTTTTGACGTTTAATACTTATCGCGTAAAAACGTGTCTCCTTTTTTCATGTAGTCGGTTCAAAAGTATTCTGTATGCTATTCTGATATATAAGCTGTATTTAAAAAAAAAACATTAAAATCCATTCAGTAGTTACGTGAAAGACTAACAAACATCCATACATCTATCTATACCTACCTACTTCCAAACTTTTGCGTTTATAATATTAGTAGGATTAATAATAAGTATAGTTAAGAGCCTCGGTGGCCTTGTGATACGCGCGTTGGACTTCCATTTCGGTAGTGTTCGAACCCCGCCATACACCAATGAGTTTTTCTAATTTAAGTATATAAAGAAAAAACATCATAAGGAAATACGAAATTTGAGCCCGATATGGCGACGAACTTGCCACCTATCATATTAACTATATTCCCGAAAGGTTAAATAAAACTGTTTACTGATATTTAATCGTTTATTTAATATTAAACAATTATACTCCTAGTAGTAAAAGTAGGTATATAATAATTGTTAAGGTATAATTCAAATAGCTAAAGGCCACTATCTTTAAGGATTATATTATTCCCAAAATCCTGTCCCGAATATGTAGTAGGTATAACTAATTGTATCTAAACAACCTTACTTTCTGCCAGTTTTCTGCAGTTGACAAATTTAAAAAGATCGGCCTTAAGAGAGTGAAATAGCTAGCCCTATAAGAATGAGATAGATATTTAAAGTCGTGGATAGGTAGCTAGAGGTAGATACTATCTCCACATAGTACCCTCTAGTTAGATGGTTTCAACCTACTTGTACTACTGTGTATATCACATACCTACATACATACCTTCACGCCAAGGTCCCTTGCAGGTTAGGCAGAGAGCATCGAGTATCCAGTGTCACGATCCCTGCATGCCTAGTTTCCTCCATGTTATTACTATTGGTGTTGCCAGTTTGAGTGAACAAAATTTTTAGTATATTTGACCTATTGTGATATATACGTACGTACGTTTTCCCCCGTGGGGGTCCTCTTAGTAGTAGAGTCCTGTTTTCGCACTTTAAAAAAAATCTTAAATTTAATTCGGATTAAGTATTAGGTCAGGATATTGAATCTGACGTGCTACCAGACCCGTAAAAATTGGCGGGATTCTAAAAACAGGAAACGCTAATTAATAGGTACATGCCACTAACTCAGAAGACATGACGGTGAAACTGATCAGGATCCTTACGACAAACTCGATTAATTTAAAAAATCGTAACTTAAGTTTTAGCCCTGATGATGCTGTAAAAATGAAAACGGTAACGGCTATTATTAAAAAAAAAATTAATAATAAGTAACCAGTAAAAACGTACCAACATATTTCAATTAAAACATATAAAAAGAAATATTTGTTGTCGGTTTGTTCACGTAGTACAGAAAAACTTCTTAACCTATAATGATCTGGTTTAGCGCTATTAGATAGGTAGGTTACTTGAAGACGTCACATTCGTCACGTCAATTAGTAATTATAACATTACTGTTTACTGGTGACGAACAAACTGGCACTTGCCTGTTATGAGCTACGTGTAAAGAGAGATTTGGGAGCTTCAAAAAAATACACGATATCCTGATTTCTTTAGTGATTCTTGACTTCTGCATATTCACTGAACAAAGTACCTAACATAAAATGCCATCAGTTTTGGCTAATTCACTCTTTACTCGTATTTACACAATATCCGGAATATTTCTGGAGTAACGCTCGCGGACCGCATGCGTAATAGTGAGATCAGAGAAAAAGTGAGATTGAATGAAAATGTCGGTGTAAAAATGAGAAAATGCCTGCTACGATGGTTCGGTCATGTAAAAAGAATGAAAGATGAAAGATTGACAAAACGGATGATATATAATGCGAATGCGGATGGATGAAGGTATCCGAGAAGATCTAGGTTAACATTCCACGACCAAATAATCCGAGGGTGACTAGGAACTAGGAATGTAGTGATCGTAATATTTGGCACTTGATACTGCCTATCCCGCAACGGACCTGCCGTGAAGATATTAAGTATTTACCCATAATTCAGTATCTATAAAAACTCAAAGAATATAAATACTCTCCGCCGAGGAAACCGACAAGCCCTTTGCTTGTAGCGATTAGCGAATCCTAAAACTCCCCGCCAAATCAAGCAAGCGTTATTTCTTTTTGAGAATTGTCAAAATTCAATACCGACTGTGCCTTAAGTATAACCATAGAGTATAAATTAATAAACCGAGGGTCGATATTGTTAGGTCATGGTAGGTGTTGGGGAAGGCCAATTGAGCTTCATCTAGCTTAATTGAAGCACACAATGCCGCAATTGCCTCCTTATTCAAAGCGAGACCAAATGTTGTTATGGTTTTGATAAATGATTAAAATATATGAAAATATATTAAATCTCTATTAGGTACTACGCAGAGATATTATCGTGCCTATTTTTAAGAATTTTACATAATTAGTATAATAATGCTAAAATTTATTTATACTGTGAAATATAAATACTTACTAGGTCTAATTATGAAATGGAAGTAAATATAATCTTATATCTTATATAGATATGTCATGGAGTTTCGGCGGGATCGAGAGACAAAGTGGGCGCATATTTTCGTAATTATTGAATTTCGTGTACTTACATATTTTGTACCATTTTGTTTCGTTAAAGTGTATAGGCGAAGAATATTAACAAGGAAATTAATAATTAATAAAGTTAGGTAAGGATGTTACCGCTTTACCCAAAAAAACGAAGTATACTTACACTACGACAGAAGAGGCAGCATGGCCAATGATCTTAGCTTGTCCGATAAGGGCGAAAGAAAAAAAATTAGATATGTCATTCTTCAAGGGTGCAATCATGAAGCTACAATATATTTACTATACGATATCAGCTTTAGCTTCATGAGTGCAATGGTATTGATTCTGACACTCATCACCTAAACTTATTTTAGATAGGTAGATATGCTTTCTTTTTCAAATGAAATAAAATTAAAAGGAACAAAACATTTAAGTCATAATAAATTAATTAAGACATATATCACGCCCATAGGTATATGAGATAAGACATATATCACGCCCATATACCTACTCGAAAGGGTAGGCATATATATACCTATCCTAATATCGTCGAGTAACCGTGGGTGTATATGTGTGTGCACCCACGGTTACCCGACGATATTAGATCTAATGATGTGACAAGTAGCAACCGTAAGAGCACTCAGAAAATATACTTAAAGTAAAAAAACTCATTGGTACATGGCCTACCGAAATTGTAGTCCGAAGCTCGTACTACTATGCCACCGAGGCTCTTTATTATATCGACCGTGCAGACCTTGAGATTACATCCCTAACAAAGACATGTCCTAAATACGTAATCTAGACTGGTCAAACTCTCCTGCGAGTTTTGTAGAACATGCTAGCCGGCCTTAAGAGAGCGAGATAGCCGGCCCTATGAGAATGAAATAGCTGTTTGATATTTTGGACCGGTCCATATTAGAAGTGTAATCTTCAGATACTTAGTAGGTACCTATGCATTAGCATAATGATATGGACTAAATATCCGTTAAAAATATAGTAAAGCTAGAATTATTTAATTCAATATTCGGATGTAGAGCAAATGAAAGTCATTTTTGCATGTCTATATAAATAAAAAAAAATAGGTATTGTTAAAATAGGTTACGCGCTTCCTAGCGGTTTCTTCGGTTCTTCTTTTTCTTCGGTTGTGTCTGATATGGCGACGGATTTGTCATCTGTCACATCATGGGACCTAATATTGTCGGCTAACCGGCAACAAATTCTATATTTTTATGGTTCTACCTCTGAAGAATGACCTACCTTACAAAACAACTAATTTAAAAACAACTATTACATCATTACAACATTATTAGCAAAATATAGTCGGAATTGACGGAGAATGGCGTAAAAAACCAAGAGTTAAAAAAGATATACGAATAGAGAACTTTCTCATTTTTTATTCATTTAATATAATATAATGGCACTGGCATGTTATTTATGAATAAAAGTCCCTTTAAAAATAAATATTAAAAAATCCAGTTAATAGTTTTATTTTAATAATGAAACTATGTCTAATGTCTATGCCATATCTCGTTTCGTTAAAAATTAATGTACCTACTTTTACGAAACGAAAACGCATAACATAATAATAATTACATAAATTCAAAGTCTCAACAATTCGACAATAAGTTTTCACAACGTAGTTTATTCAATTAAATCGCCAGCCCCTTTCTGGTGTAATTGGCTTAATAAGAATAAGTGAGGGGAACATTCTGAATGAGGTTTTGCGACTCTATATATTCATTTAAAACGAGAAACATTTATGCACACGCCTGTTCTATACGGGTACGAGTAAGGGCTATTTTCACGCATATCCAACTATCTCAAATGAGAATGTGTTTGTAGGTATGTGTCGGATTTGTGACGCGAAAATTATTTACCTAACAGTTTCAAGACGTGTTACTGTAATATAACTTATATATAGGCTTCTTTTTAAACGACTAGAATTCACGCGGGCGAAAAGCTAGTCTTTATGTACAATTTTTTTTTATTACAAAAATTTTCCAATCGTTAGCGATACGACTAAATTATTGTTAGATTTGTAACAACAGCCTTTCCTTAGATGTGACATAAAAAAAACATAGCGGCCACATTTTAAATTTTTAGATGTGACGTTAAAAATACCGCGTAATTGTAAAGTGTAATTACATTAAAAAAAGACTTACTATAGGGTTTCTATAAAGTTATTGTATTTGCACGTGTTTAATTGTATATATTTTTTTTCCTAATAACTCATATTTATGTTCTTACCTAACTTCGCCACATACCTACTTCTCATTGTCACATATCTTCTACCACCTCGTCGGTCGAAAAGGCTTGGGTTCGATTTCTGATAGGGACAGGAATTTATGTGATAAAAATGATTCGTTTCTATGTTCCCAACTAGGCGATAATTAATTCATGTAACTTATATAATAACTAGAACACCCACGATTAGCCAAGGTACTGGGGCCATAATGTGATAGGTGGCAAGCCTATCGCCACTTCGGGTACATTCCAATCCCGAGCAATGAAATGTTTACTCAGAATAATCTGAAAAACATTTAGGAAAAGTCGCCCGACCTGGGAACTGAACCCGGGACCCTACGCGGCTAACGACAGTACACACACAAGGCTTTCTTAATAGGCGACAGCCGTACCGTTACACCACAGAGGCGATAAACTTGTAAAACAATAAGTTAAGCTTATCTCTTTAAGTTATCGATTTGCATATTTTGTAAGACATTTTTGTAAGTGGTAGGGTATTTTATCTAGTATTTGTATTTAATAAAGTTAAATACAAATAATTTATTTAATAAAGCTAAATACAAATACTAGATAAAAAAGAAAATAAAAAAAGATGAAAACGTTTGTCTTGAATGTCCTTATCCTCGAAGATGTGCACGTTATTATGCTGTTGCAAAGTGCGTGGACGCATGAGGGGCATGTGATAATAGAAGTTCTATCACCGCTTTGCAACGTCGCGTTCATTGTCAATAGCGGGGGTTTATTTTAATTTACTATACAATAAGTTAGTTTTTTTTTTTAGAATTTATTCTAAACTAGCTGACCCGGCGAACTTCGTACGAACGAAACGGCGAACACAGGGCTATTTATTTTTTCAATATTTTCAATGTACAGAATTAATCCTTCTACAGATTTATTATATGTATAGATTATTATATCGTGTCAAAACATCGTTATTATATTATACTCTTCGTTATTCTAATTCTTTATAAAGTCAATATATTTTAAAACATATTTAAGACGAAACAACTGAGGTATTAAGAATTACCATGAAATAAAGTTTTCTTTCAATTGCCTAAATAAAGATTATTAGATAAACTGCTTTATGGAAGACTTCTGCTGGTGTCAGGAAAATATTTGACGGAGATTAAGTTTTATTAGATTTGTAGATAAACAAGCGACAATCAATATCCTGAAAAATTGACAATTTCATGTGGTTCTTGGTTCATCTTATCATTATGTACCTCAAGAAACATAGGTCTGGGTGTATTTTTTTATTTTTATATATTTTATTTTCCGTAGAACCAGGCGTGCGGATATGTCAGAGGGACCTTCCACACCCGAATGGGATATAAACGACGCAGTCGTACCAAGAGTGAGCAACTTTGACAACTTCGGCGAATGGTGCGATGGCCACGTAAGGAGAGTCTATCCCCCTGGATGTGAAGAGGCCAGGCGTCACGCATCCGGCTGGGCCATGAGGAACACTAACAACCACAACGTGCACATATTGAAGAAAAGCTGCTTGGGAGTTCTCGTCTGCTCATTAAGATGTAGATTACAAGATGGTTCAAGAGTTCACTTAAGGCCAGCTATATGTGATAAAGCGAGGAAAAAACAGCAAGGTAATACCTTCAGTGACTATTTCTCATCATAATTTGACACCATTAATTAAAAAGTGTGTATTAAACATACCCTCCCAAAATATAAATCCTACAATTGACTATCCATATTAGTACCACGCCTAGAATATATCGGTTCTATTCAATGTTGTCATCCTTTTAATATTTTTAAAAGTACATATAGGCAATATGACGACAAGTTAGTTGTCAGTGTTCTCTTCTAGAAATTACTTCCTGTATTTATTTTAGGATATATTAATTATCGTGTTTCTCATGGTTGTTAATTAATTAGGTACCCACTTACGTCTTGCAACCTACCCGCAAAAAAAGTCTTTACCTACATCTTACAAAGAGACTAACGTATAATTAAGGAATAAACTAACATGATAATTGCTTAGCAGGAAAGCCATGTCCAAACCGACATTGCAACGGCGGTAGACTAGAAGTCCAGCCGTGTCGTGGTCACTGCGGCTACCCTGTCACACACTTCTGGAGACACACGGAACACGCCATCTTTTTTCAAGCGAAAGGAACCCATGACCATCCCCGACCTGAAGCAAAAGGTGCTAGTGAAGTGAGGCGGTCACTCGGCGCTGGGAGACGGGTACGAGGTCTAGCATTGCTGTTGGCGCGGGAAACGACCATAGCTGATAAGATGCTAACAGCTAAGACTGAAAAACAAATGCCGCAGAAATTAAATGTC
>DVZL01008314.1:0-10312 GCA_018236625.1 Lasaia peninsularis | reverse complement strand
GATACTAATACATAGAAATACTTAAATATATACCAGAATAAATTTAATAAACACCCAGACCCGGAAATACAGACATCTATGTTCATCACACAAATACAATCTTACTATTTATTATAAAAATAATCATAGCATAATATTTATAAGACTAAACATAAACAAAACATTTCTCTATCAATATCGATAAATAATAACTATTTCCACCTCTATTTTGTTAACAATATAAAGTTATTCTATTCTACGTTTTAAAACATATTCGTTTTTCCACAGTCGGTTAAAATGGTCATGCTGATTGCATATAAACTCCCTAATCGCGACAAATTTAAGACGTCTCAAGGAAAACACCGCAAAATATCTATTGATTGATTTATTACGAAATGTTTCAGTTAGATACTGTGTTATCAAGGCTTTATAGGTTTTAATGTAATAAAGTTGTTCATGTGACTTTTAAAATTTATTTTATATGCTTAAAGTTTGTGTGTGTGTCCTGTGGTTGCCGTGTTCCGATCAGGTGGTAAATTGTATAATTATGTATACGCGTCACAGGAATTTCCTGTGTATGTCTATATACAAAAAAATAAAAATGAAGTGCCTATTTCTACTAGAATAGTAAGCGCTGTTTACTAAATAAATATAATGAACTCGATACGTATACTAAAATAAGTTTTACATTTTTTCCGTCTGTCTGTTAGTTCCAGATAATGTTTATAACTGCTGAACCTATTTTAAAGGGAATTTCAGTATATATAATTATATTAATTACTTAAATTCATTAGTACAAAAATTGCGGACTCCGATAGTTATATGATAAATAATTCTATAATTAATAAAAATATTTTTTTATGCGATAAGACAGCAAACAGGCACACGGGTATCCTTATGGTAAGCGACAACCGTGCCCTATAGACACCATTGATGTTATAGGTGCGGCGCTCTTCTGTGGCCGGGGTGTAAGGCCTGGTGTGAATAAATATAGGGTTTATAATCATAGTAAAATGCTGTTTGAAATTAAACTTGGGCCTTGCGTTTGGCTGGTTGATAAATATAGGGTTTATAATCATAGTAAACTGCTGTTTGAAATTAAACTTGGGCCTTGCGTTTGGCTGGTTGATAAATATAGGGTTTATAATCATAGTAAAATGCTGTTTGAAATTAAACTTGAGCCTTGCGTTTGGCTGGTTGATAAATATATGCTTTATAATCATAGTAAAAATACCGTTTGGAAATAAACTTTGGCCTTGCGTTTGGCTGGTTGATAAATATATGGTTTATAATCATAGTAAAATGCTGTTTGAAATTAAACTTGAGCCTTGCGTTTGGCTGGTTGACAACGGGGAGAGAAATATTGAAAATATTCACAATTTTCTCTCTTTTTAATCGAAGGGCAATTAAAAGCCTACATCTGCTCTATCTATACTGTATATAGTAAAAGTATATAATATCTAAATCATCATTTCAAACATGTAATTACGATTGGGTTTAAACCACTTCTTCTTTTTTTAGAAATTTTGTAAGATCTGAACCTGAACTTATCACTTATTACAAAGAGAGCTTATCCACTTATTTAATTACAATTGTCTAAAAAAATCATTATAAGTCTCTACCATCTACAGAACAATGTAGAAGCCAACATTATTCTTGGGGTGATGGAGTTTTCACCCCCTCGATGTCATATTTTTCATTGTGATTTTATTTGGAATTAAAGTCCCATTATGTCTGACTATATTAGAATAAAGAATATATAGACTATATTTAAGTATTAAATCAGTCTATTGACATCCTAAATTAAAACATCTTCTTATCCAAAGCCCAAACAAACCACATATCAATAACATCCGTACTTTTCCATTTCAATATTGGTATTGATTTGATACTGAAAATTCCTCTAGGTTGGTACGTGCCTGAAATTGGGTTTGGTACGTGATTAATTTACATAGTTAAATCCGCCCGGGCGCTAGTCCACGACGTATTATCTTAATTACAATATTATAGTTCTGCTGATGATGACTGATCATGAATAAAACTCATTCTGTAATAAAACTTATACTCGTAAAACAAACACCGTTTTTGAAGAAAAAAAACTCAACAAAACGTTTCTTTTTCGAACCAGACATGCTTATAATCTGTCAACCTGTCTGTTAAACTGTTTATAAATTAAGAAAAGGTTAAAGTAGTAAGCAAAATTTTAATTATATATTTTTTTTAAAATAAGTAATGTTACAATATAATAAAATAAGTTTGTCTAACGAAGAAACGTGTATTGCTATCTATTACAAAATACCTTTCTAGCTAAATTTTCATGAGACTAAAGAGGTTGTCATCATGAAGCTAGATATGATATATAGATATGCTAGATATATATATTTTTTACTTTTTTTTACTATCAAAGACCTGTCTTCTTTATCTTAGTCCTATCTCGTATTATATCACATGATATCGGCAACCTAATCCAGGGTATTTGTTTAGGACACCAGTTTTTACGCGACTGCCAACTGACGTCTGCAACTCAGAAGGGAAACTAGGCCCAAACCTAGATTAGGTCGAATTCAATGAATCCGGGTTTCCTCACGATGTTTTCTTTCACCGTAAGAGCACTTATAAAAAATTACATAAGTTAGAAAAACACATTGGTACATGGCGGGGTTCGAACTTGGACTACCCGAATGGAAGTCCGAAACGCGTACTGCTAGGCCACCGAAGTGCAAGATATCTCTCTTTAGAGATAAGCTCGCACCTTGGCTAATCGTGGGTGTTCTAGTATATGTACAGGACTTACGATTCGTGGATATACTAGCACATCTCTGCCTACGCCTTCGGGAATAATAGGCGTGAAGATACTTATTTTTAGATAAGCTCGTCGTTTATGGTGTTTTGTTGTTTGTGGGCACTCTTTAATATTACCTGTGTTACTAACAAATACCTGTTCCCATTGTCAAACATGTATCTCATTCTCATAGGGTCGGCTATCTCTTTCCCATAAGACTTGTTTGTTTTGATTTTGTCAACTTTACCAAACTCGCAGAAAGAGGTTGTGCAGGAGCCCACTTTGGTTAGCGATATTTCGTAATAGGGAGATGTAGTAATTGTCATCAAACTCCGACGTAGCTGTAGTTTCACCAAGCGATTCCCTGTGATTCATCATCATCATCCTAGTATTCGTTTTTTTAATGGGATAATACAGCAAACTGGCACACGGGTTTCCTAATGGTAAGGTACAACCATGGCCTATAGAAACCATTGATGTGATGCCGCAGCCCTGTGGTCGGGCTATTAGATAAGGCCTATAGATACTATTGATGATGCACATTACAACGCACCTGTTGTTATCTAACGGTCGGGCTGTTAGACCTCATGTGCAAGTCTACCGGCTACCCTACTCTCCGGACCGGAACACGACATTGTCATTATGGCGGCAGGAATAGATAAAGCGGTGGATCCCTACCCGGGCGAGTTACTGCACAGCACTCTACCACCTTTGTTCATGTTATTAGTGACCCAACCTATGATCGTCCCTTACGAGCTGCTGGTACGAAAGCAGTACTTTCCTCATTCACTTCGCACCGTCCAATGCATCCCTGATTGTGAGACCATTTGCGCACCTTCCAGCCAAGGTTTCTTGGGTCAGCCCCTTTTACCGACTTTTAATTTGCGTCACAAAATATTTTTCTAAAGCATTTAAAACTTATTCTTTTAGGCCGTACGTTAGTATCGTGAGTTAGGTATCATTGATAAAATACAATCGATGGGTTTCCCCACGCTAAAGTACAAGGAAAATTTATGAAATCATGCACTCTTGAAATTTGGATGATAATAATAAATTTTATTTGCTGGATAAATAAGTTACATTGTAGTCTTTATTATAATAGTTAGTATCAACCCATCATTCATAAAAAAAAACCGTCTTCAACAATCACTCTATTTTAAAATAAGACGGTTTTAATGGTTTTTTTAAACAACTGATGGAATAATGACGAAACAAAAATATACGTATGATTTCAAATATTTTTATTGCTTAAATGAGCAATTATGGGAAAAATATTGGAAAATTTAAACGCATATATCTCAAAAACGAATAAGTTTTTTTTCAAAAATTCTTTTTGTATCTGCATACTAGTGTTCCGCCCTTTTACCCATTTTAAAGAGTGTCACTTTTTCCTGGATTCCCTGTATACAGAAAGCGTGCCCTTTACATATGTATTTTATTCTGTTTTTAATATTTGTTGTAATAGACAACAGAAACATTCACATAATCTGTGAAAACTTTAACTGTTTAGCCGATACGGTTCATGAGATATAGTCTGGTGACAGACAGACAGACTGCAAAGTCTTAGTGATAGGGTTCCCTAAAAATTAGGATATTCATGTTTTTGACATAAAGGGGGCATAAAATTACCACTTAATTTTTCATTAAAAAAGGTAATATAATAAAAGATATTATGCAAAAGGGTCAGTTTTTTTGTAGTCTAGCTGGAGCTATTTTGGAAAGACTTTACTTTAAGACTAATTTAAATTATTTTGTGGTTACAGAAAAATATTGGTCCTAATAAAGTTCCTAGTTGAATCTCGCAAATTAAAGTTATCTGATATTACATTAGAAAATTCCAAAGTATATGATATTATATAGCAACGAGGATCCCATAAGTCTCCTAGCTTTTGTAGGATTCAGGATGGAACACGACAGCGGCAAGAGCTGACGCTGTAGACGTTATATTTTTACTATCTTTAAAATTGAAAAAGAAAATATGTAAGGGAAAAATATGCAAGTAAAAATAAAAGTGTTCACAAAATAAAATACGAACATAAATCTGGATCTTTATTATTGTGTAATTATTTCGAATATTATAATGTACATATTCCCCGTGCTCGGGAGAATAGTTTGAAAATGTTCCTTTTAAAGATTTTATTAAAAAGGATGGTTTATTAATGAATTATTTAATTTATAGTTTAATATTAATTTAGTTGAGTTCTTCAGGGAGGGTGATGACGGGAGCGGGAAGAACAGGAGTTCCAATCTCTGCAGCCTCCACATCGATTATTTCAACTGGTGCAGGGTTAACATCAATAACTTGGATACCATCCACAGGGTTCTCTGATTCTTCAACAACATTGACGGGTTCTGGATTGATTGGAGAAGCTTCTGGAACTTCAACAGCTTGACCAAAAGAGTTGATGTTCAAGATGATTTGAACTATTGGGGTCTTGACTCCGTTTACTTCATTTTCAACAATTGCTGGACCTACTTGGATTGGCTCTGGATTAGGAACAATAGCAGGGCCAACGTGGATTGGTTCATTAGAGTCAACAACAGCTGGTCCAACGTGGATTGGTTCGTAGTCAACAATAGCTGGTCCGACTTGGATTGGTTCGTATGAGTCGACGATGGCAGGTCCAATGTTGATTGGTTGGCTTTCATCAACAACGATTGGTGCTGGGCCAGCGCCTCCGGGTTGGATTGTGCCAGCAGCGGCAACAGCGATCAAAGCGGCAGCGAAGATTAAAGACTTCATTTTATCTGAAAATTAAAAATCTAGTTTAAAAATTAGAATTAAATCTCATGTTCCGGTCGGAGGGTAGGGTAACGGGTAAATCGGTACCTTAAGGTTTACTCTGACTTCAGGAATGTGACGCATCAGTAAAACGTCCTAATTATTTATCACAGGGTCTAGTTTTTTTAAAAGAAATGATAATTATTTATGTACAGAATATGTGTGTTAAAAGTTGCTACAAAAAGTATTTAAGCATAATTTTTTTAACAACTTTCATAGATAACTTATTCTATCTACCAAGTTGACCCGGCGAACTTCAAACCATCTGACATTAACAGCTAATAAGTTTGTATGGGAAAAATTAAATCATTCCTATTTTTCCTATTTTTTTTCAATGTTTCTTTCCATACGAACATTCTTTAGACTTCATCAAATAGCTATACGTATACAATAAAAAAAACAGTTACCCTAATCGGTTCAGCCGTTCTCGAGTTAGGCTCTTAGCAACATTTTTAGAAATTCATACGATATATTTTTTTAATTTGTATCTGTAAAAACTTTTTAGCCATCACTGTTTATGAGATACAGCCTCGTGACAGATAGACAGACAGATAGCGGAATCTTAGTAATAGGGTGCCATTTTTACCCTTTTAAATAAATAACCAAAAGAAAAAAACGATTTTAAAATAAATATTATAATTGATTTAAGCTAAAATTAATCTTAATTGAAGGAAATCAATTAGGTTAATTACTGTTTCTATTAGCGATTTCTGAAGGTGACTTTGGTCGAATATTTTGAATAGTACCTTTTCGATTTATAATTCAGGGGTTTTGTGATATAATGTTTTAATTAATGAAAAAAAAACGATTCACTGTTACAAATTTTTCAATTATTTTTGGGATTTACTAGATTTTTTTTACTCGACTATAAACAATTGTTATGTTTTCTATTGTTATTCTCATCATTATTCTATTGATCTTTGCCAATTATTTATTTAAGATTAGCACAGCATAACTTTTATTTCTATTCACACCTATCAACTATTAAATCTGCACACATGTCATTCTTCCAACATATTTGTTATTCATTTATTATATTTAGAACATAATATCATGTATGTATGTAATACTATAGTTATTATGTCAAATCTAGGATATCTCAACTGATTTATATGATTGTATTTGAGAAAGAAATAGCTCAACAATACATTATATGACGTAAACAAATATTGCGGTTATAAGATCACAGATTCATTTTTGAAAATAATTATTTTAATACCTTCAATAATAATGGGTATTAATATCATCGGCGTCTGAACATGATGAGTGATGATCTCATTGTCCTATAATATGTTCTTTGTAGATCTCAGTATGAAGAACAATCAAAATGTATTTGCTAAGCGAATTCAGTTAACTTGAATTGCTTTTGAGAAATGTAATTTTTTACATCTACTAGCAACCCACCCGTCCCAGCTTCGCACGAGTATGCTATACATGTTATATACATAAAAACCTTTCTCTTGAATCACTTTATCTATAAAAAAAACCGCATCAAAATCCGTTGCGTAGTTTTAAATATTTAAGCATACATAGGGACAGACAGAGAAAGTGACTTTGTTTTATAATATGTAGTGATTTAAAAAAAAATCTATGCAGTGAAAGCTAGTAAGTTAAAACTTTCATAGATGATGAAAATAAATATATAAAGGTCGTCTCATACAAAAGTGTTTTTTTTCTGTTTTTATAGGTTTTTGCGGAATCCTACGTGTGTTAGTCCGACTCGCACTTGTCTGGTTTTTTATTCTTCCAACAGGTGATGTTAATATTATGAGATGAAAACGGTTTACAAAGATGGATTATGGGAATAGCAAATATTTTTTAACAAGAAACCAACAACAACTTCATAACCATGTCGTCCGAATATTCAAAAATATTACGCTAAAAGACGTCTTTTGGCAAATTGCTGAATTTGATTTTTTGTTTTTTTTAATGTCTTGTTAAATTTTAGTCAAATTTATTTAAGTTCACCTTTGAATCATGATCCATCTTATAAAATAATTATCGAAATACATTTATAATGGTCAGAGTGATCATGTAAGAAATAAAAACAAACATACGGTCGAATTGAAAACCTCTTCATTTGAAGTCAGTCTAAAATTACAATGCATTTTTAAATGGGAAGTTATTAGTATAATTACCCGTAATATTACTAATAATATTTAACAAAACTTACCTTTTGGTAGGTCCGTAATCCAATTATATTAATTAACAATAATTAGTGGTTTTATACTAAAGTGTTATCTTTCTTTTTATGAATTATTTCGCGGATAATTTTTATTGCTGTTAATCTCTTCATAGATACGAATGAAAGGATTAATTTTCGATCGAAGAAAACAAAAGCCGATATTTATTTTCCGAGTATTTAATTACGTGTCCTAAAAGATAACGTGGTGTATAGATATAGATCTATACATATCATTCATTGTAATAAGTCTGTGTCTGTATATAAAAATTATAACTAACTAGCGACCAGCCCCGGCTTCGCTTGTGCGGAAATATAGTAGCCTATGTCATTCAGTGACAACTCCCTGAATTTAAATCTGAGATCTTCGAATATATTCATTAAAATCTTATGCTATAAAGGGTCATATTGATATATGTTAATTGTATTACCTGTTTAAGATATTTAATTGGTAAAGAATAATGTATTTCGTAAAATCGCTTCGCAATTAGGCCATTATTTCCAGTAAAAAGTAAATGATAAAAAGTGATTATAGTGGGTTATCGCTAAGAGATAGACATACGCCATCTAGATTTTTTTTGTAGACCTTTTTAAGATGCACTACATTATTTTGACTTATCTCGTACCTTAGATTTAACCAGCGTTTGCAATGTAAGCGCAAAACAAATATTTAATTTACGGTATAACATTGGAAAAAATCTCAAAAATTATCAGTGTTTTTCAACTATAGTATATATTTTATGCATGCTTTCTTTTGAATCACTTCAATTTTTGATTCGTATAGTGTTCGATATGGCGACGGACTTGCCACCTGGCACATTATGGGACCTAATATCATCGGCTAATCATGAGTGTGTATATGTACCACTACCTAACCTTTAAAATGGGTTACGTGAACGACAATACTAATTAATTAAATAATGAACTACGCATTTTTAGGAGTAGGTAATATTATTTTCAATGTGGGCCAACTTCATCAAAACCAGTAAAATAAAAGCAGAATATTTTTATTAAATTTAAAATGAATGAATTAAGCAACGCCGTGTTAACTTGGTTGTGAAATTGTTACAAATAGTTCTTAGCAAAATTGTTATATTAACCGTTTATCTTTTTGTTAGTTATCTATTCGCAGTGTTAGGTATTAATATTTTTTTCAAATAGATGTAGTAATGGATTTGTGGGGGAAAATATGGGATAAGCACACTCCTGATGGGTCTCCTGATGGTAAAAGACAACCGTGGCTTAAAGACACCATTGATGGTGTCGCTGCGTCGCGATCTAGTGGTCGGACTTAGACCAAATGTGCAAGTCTACTGGCTACTTTAGCTTCCAGACCGGAATGCGACAATGTTATTATGGCGGCAGGATTAAGAAAGTAAGTTTGAAGGATGGTGTAATTTAAAAAAAATATATCGTCTCTGTGGTGTAACAGTACGGCTGTCACCTGTTAAGACCGTTAGCCACGTAGGGTCCCGGGTTCAATTCCCAGATCAGGCAACTTTTCTTAAACGTTTAACAGATTTTTCTGAGTAAGCATTACATTGCCCGGGATCGGAATGTGCGCGAAGTGGCGATAGGTTTGCCACCTATCAAATCAGGGCCCTAGTACCTTGGCTAATCGTGAGTGTTCTAGTATATCTGCTGAACTTACTAGTCGTGGATATATTAGCACACCTCTGTCTACCACTTTCGGGATAATAGGCGTTAATGTATTTATATATATTATTTTATCGTTAAAAATAAAACAATAAAAGTGTGTGTGTGTATGTGTGTGTACATGTGTGTGTACGTGCGTGTGTGCACGTGCATGTGTGTTTAAGTAATGTAATGAAATATGGACGATCTTAAATAAAAAGAAATGTTTCGTTGAAATCGCGGAAGGTAGCTTAGTGCAAGTATATATCAACATGTATATCGTAAATTCAAACACCCTGTATATTAAATTTATAAAATTAATGGTTCAATATCAAGTTCCCCGACACAACGGCGAGAACAGTTGCGGCTTCTGACTTTAACTTGTTAAGTAGCTTGTCATAAACACTCTGTATAATAAAATACTAATAACAAAATATTTTAAAACTTTATTTTAAAATTTTATTTTCTACAGATAATAAGTAAAATAGTGTATGTACTTTAAACACAGTATTGCTTCTGTGGTCGAATGGAGTTGATGGACGCACGAGGTCCTGGGTTCGATTCCCGCGCAATGCAACTTGTATTATCTTTCTTTCAGTTTTTATGAAAAAAATTAATCTGATTGGATTTGTGCCAAATATCGCGATGAACTTGCCACCTGCCACATCATGGGACCTCATAGCGTCAGCTAATCGTGAGTGCACATGTACCTACTCCTGTCTACTCTTTCAGAGACATGACAATCTCGTTATTTATTTTCGATATAACTATTTGTCATACGTTTCAGAATTCAAATATATTAAATTCCAAAATAATCTTATACATATTATACAAATATCGTGTTAGAACTAAGTCAACAAATTTTTATGAAGTTTTGATGTATACATGTATATAATTCGACCTATCCGTAGAATAGAGTTGCATGTGATCATAGACCAAAAATTAGTTAAAT
>DVZL01008313.1:0-10312 GCA_018236625.1 Lasaia peninsularis | reverse complement strand
TGAAATCGGTCTAATAGTTTTTGAGCCTATTCAATACAAAAATACAAAGGTTTCCTCTTTATAATATTAGTATAGATGATTACCGTGGCCACTAATTACTATATAAATTATTATATATTATAACACCAGAGTTTTACAATCACTTACTACTTAATGCCACAGAGCAACCACCAGATTTGGTCCAAGAAGTGGGCGGCATTTGAATAATAAGCATGGATGACTGCATCATCGAGTGTGGTTGCTTATAAGTTTATTCTAGTATTTATTTCTTTATATTATTTTGTCCACTAACACACATAACACAAGCATATTTTTTTGGCTCAAGGTAGGATTCATCTGTGTAATTTATCCAAGGACATTATTTAGAATAATATCCTCGCGTGTTGTGACTCGTCTCCATAGAACAAGTAATTCGTTCATGGGCCAATGTATCTTTAAATATATATAAAAATTGATTTAAATATAAATTATAAAAAGAAATCGGCCAAGTGCGAGTCGTATTCGCGAATGAAGGGTACCATACCATGTCTATCAACTACAAAAACAATAAAAAATTGCGTTTAAATTGTATAGAGATGTTATTAATCGTGAGTGCATATGCATATCCGCTTATCTTTTCGATGTCATGGGATGACGATATTTAGTATACCGTCTTAGTAATAGGGTTCCTTTTTATCCTATGAGTAAGGATCCTAAAACGATTGAATGGGTAACATAATAACAACTAGTGAATATGCTACTATATGTATATAATAATTTATTTTAATTATTATTGGTACAAATATCGTCTGTTTACATGAATAATGCTATATTGTAAATATTCAGTCTGATTATACCACCGTGCCTAAAATCTAATTATGTATTGACAACAACGACACCTATTTTATTTTTCGGGAAACTTGTTACCTACGTTGTTAGAACGCATAAATATTTACTTCGTTCATTTATAGAAATTGTTGTTATAGAGGCAACAGAAATACATCTTCTGTGAAAATTTCAAATGTCCAGCTATCACGGACCACGGTCCTTGGAATACAGCCTGGTGACAGATAGACAGACCGCCTGACAAGCATCGGAGTCTTAGTAATGAGGTACCGTTTTTATCTTTTGGGTAAGTTACCCTAAAAAAGGTTACAATGATGACAAAAATGCTTGGGATTAATTTTATTCTTCCCTTTGTAATCTATTTTATTTTTGCAAAATTTAAAATGTGTAGATTTAAAAATGCGAAAAAAGACAAATTATATTATTGATGTCAGTTTCTGTAATTTACTGTGATTAAAATATTAAAAAAGTACCCTTTGGCTACTATTTGAAGCAAACAACGTAAAAACCGCTGTTATTCTTAATTTTGCTTGAAATGGATTTCAAATGCGTCTGACGTGTCGCCAAAATGTAGAAAGAAGCGAGCTGAATACGCAATCAAGACAGAAAATGTATCCACTATAAATTGGAATGACAAAAATCTAAATAATGACCAGACGACTAGATGTTTTGCACTAGAAGATAGAGTTATGTGGCAACTTAACTTCGGATGACCACTGTTACATGTCATCATAAAATCAAATCATCAGAAACTGAACCCATACAGCCTGCTGCCTTCTTTCTCTTTTTCTAAAAAAATACATCGATTTTAATACGAATTTGATATCTGAAAATAAATATCGAAAGTTGATATATCGCGGGAGAAATATCGCTGATTTATATCGATATTTGGGCTCAAAAATCGATATTTTGATATATCGCTATTTTCAGGCCAAGCCTAGGCTCGGCCCGATTCCTGACGGAGTCAGAAATTTGTGTGATGAACGTACATATCTGTATTACTGACTGTTTTTATTAAATTTATTCTGGTTAAGTATTTCTATGTATTATTATCGTTGTCTAACCATAACACAAGCATCTAATTTTCTTGCTTTGGGGTTACATCAATTTATTTTTATTATTATTATAGTGTTATTTGTGAATTTGCACTGAAGGCGCTGTTCTTAGTGAGAAGGGGAGAAGTTCCTTTCGTAATAAACAGCCGAGAATATTCGCTTAAATGATGATAATATTATATTGTGCACGTTCCTCGTAATTGGTTGATAGAAATGTACTTTAATTAATAGGACTCAGAATATATGCAAAGATTTATAATTGGAGAAACCGCTGATGTGAATGTTTGCTTTTGCCAGTAATTCATACGAACATTTAAACGTTGCTGCACTCGGTATATTCAAGGAGCTTTGTCATGTTCAACTTTATATAAGGGTATTTTTTTGTTTTAGGAAAAAGTAGAGAGTATTTTCACTGCAAATATCCATCAATAGGAATAAGCTTTTCAATTAATCGCCTCTGTAAGTGGATGACTGTCGCTTGGTAAGACCGTAAGCCGTGTGGATTCCCGGGTTCAATTCTTAGGTCGGGCAACTTTTTACATATATTTTTCAGATTATTCTGAGTAAACATTACATTGCCCGAGATTGGAATGTGCCCGAAGTGGCAATTTATGATTTTTATAGATGAAGCACAGATCTCTCAAATGGTTTTTTAGGTTATTTTTATCGCTCTCACATAAATAAAGTTTTTTATGAGTAATTTATCATGTTTTATGACAGTTTAACAGTGATTATGCGGTCTTAATTTGTTCATTAAAGTAATTACTTACTTTGTTTTAGATCGATATAGTAATTCTATTTTCGAAAGTCCTTTAACGTTCCCGGAACTTATCGGTTTTAATTAGGTCACCTACTTAACACGACGTGCATAGACAGAAAAGCCACCATTTAGTTTTATTTTAAAATCTAGCAGGTTTATTATATTCTGTCTATAAATTTATAATTTTATGTTAACGTTTCTAGACAAAATATAATAAAAATGGGGTAATTACATTAGTTTGTTTCATTTGATAGGATAATGTAGTTCTATTTCGCCACTTTCGTGGTATGCAATATCTACAAAAATATATGAAATTATACATTCAATTTGTTTATAATAATGTTTGCGAATCATTCTTAAAATAATTTGTTTTTTTTTGTATAGTAGGAGATAAAAGTAAATTAATAAATATTATTTCGTAATTTCAATTTATGACTCATTCATGCGCGAGACGCGCACGCTGGCTACCCACTTTACACACGAATGCACGCACGCTATGTGCTTTACGCCGTTACGCACGAACGTACGCATTTTTTTTTCTTTATATTTCCTTACAAAAAATAGTTTAATATATTTTTTATGAAATATCTCTGTGATCAATCTTACCATTTTGTTTTATTTTCGATTCTAAAATGTGATTTGTTGAAAGTTATTTTGACGATAACTTCGCTTGTGTGTGTCGAACGTTCTGTGGGAGTAGGACTTCGGAGGCAATAACAAATCAGACATCTTCGATTAATGACAAGGAAAGATTAATGAACCGAAGAATGTGAATTAAAGGAGCCAAGTTTTTTGGGTGCCACGAAATTAACGTAGCGTTATTAGATAGTGACATTTGTTTTAGAAATTATATACTTTAATAGATATATTCTTGAATATAGATATTTGTAGGTTTTTATGAAACGGTTTTTACGTATTGTAAAGGATAGTATTTTACTATTGAAATAGACACATTTGTCTTATAATCTGCTATCTCAAGATAGCATTTAAATAAAATCTGACGATAGATAGCGCTTTATAGTCTTCTATGTCTACACTATCTACTTCGTCATATATCACTACATATTATAAAACAGACACTTTTGTCTGTCCCTATGTATGCTTAAATCTTTGAAACTAAGCAACTGATTTTGATGCGGTTTGCGGTTTTTAATAGATAGAGTGATGCAAGAGGAAGGTTTTTATGTATATAACATGTATAGTATACCCGTGCGAAGTTGGGGCTACAAGATCTATATACATAAGATTATGTCAAAATATCTTAGTTTGAGTCATTTTATTTTGCGAACTGGGTCTCAAAACAAGGAATCAATGACAGAGATATATTTCGATTGCTCCGAAGCAATTCCTAATATTCTGTCTCGTGTTTTGATTTAGTGTATAGTATTATTACTGAATTATTGAAACGTACACATATGTCATTGTGCCTTGGTTCTCGCGCAAACGGAGACAAATTGCCCTGAAAATGTAATGGTTCTTGGGCAGATGTATTCAGTTGGGCAAAATAATGTGAAAAATAAATCTGTTTATTGGTCAATTTCTAATGTACTCGGCAGTATTAGTACATCCGCTTTACTTATTCCTGTTGCTACAACTTCAATCAGCTTCATCTTATAACATTTGTGTTCATCCATTATTGTAAAGTCGAACATTCATGCCAAATAAATACGTGTGTAATGTCTTGAAAATTATTTTAAATGAGCGTTACTAAATAATATTTGTTAGGATCATTCTAAGGAGGGTTGTTGCCGGGCTGAAGGGCAGCCCGTCGTCCCACGACAGGTGAGGTTTGGCGGCGTGCAGTGTCACACGCCGCCACCAGGTGAGCCCCGAGAAGCGGGCCAATGCGAGCCGGGTCCGCGGTGAATACAAGCATGCGAATCCCGCGGCCCCGGCCCACGCGAGTGGTGGACACCGTGTGGTTTTAGCCGGTAGGAGTCCGGCATGCCCCCGCGCCGCACCCTAGGCGCGGGAAGGCCATGAGGATTTCCCCACGTACAAAAAAGTCCTTTTTTTGTACGTGGGGAAATCGACAAAGTCGTGCACCGACTAAGCTCGACTAAAGAGGCATAAACTATTTACGTTTTTTGAAGTTCGGAACACGTGTTATTCACATAATTTTTGTAATCATAATAAATTTTACCGACTCCTTAAGTTAACCGTTAAGAATTTTAAATTTAGGGTTAAAAATAATTCAATAATTTTAAAACCAATAATTAATATTACGAGTTTGAAATGGAAAACTATTTTTGATATATTGACATAGTGACTTGTTTGCATATCTTTTTGGAGTGTCACGTTTGTTTATCGATTAAAACTAGTCCAAAAGTCGGTCTTGTTATTAGGTACCTATAGGCACGAACAATGCGATTATGTAGTAAAATACTGTTTTCAAATATATTATCATAATTAGTCAGATTTAGAAGAATTATAGGGAGAAGAGTTAGTGCAATCCTAACTGCCTATAATCAACATGAATAGTAGTTGTAGTTAGGGAAATATTATCTTTATCTCATGAAGTTAAAATTGTATTCCTTGCTACACACTGGTCTTAAAAATATGTTAATATTTCATGTGCCTTAGCTGTATTAAATATAAATTATTATAACTTAGTATTGTACCTAAATGTGACCTGCACCAAGTTCTACATCTTACTTCTAGTGTGCTACCTACTTATGTATTTAAATATTAAATAATAAGCAGAGAACTTAAGTTTAAATAAACAATTTTTAAAGTTGTGGGTTATTAGAGAACATGTTGAAGAATATTCACCTACTCTAGATGGTTCAAGATATTCTGAAATTGTGACTATTAGAAGACGGAGTTGACTTACCTCCATCTATATCCACAATGTTAAAAGTTTGTAGGTTCCCACAACAGAAATGCTTAAGTCTGTCTATCAAGTGCAAAGTTGCAGGAAAAATGAAATTATCTACTTATTTATGTTTTACAAAAAAGAAAGTTTATCCAGCAACATACGAATTTTGCCGATAGTAAGACATACTCGTCGCCTATATACTTACATGTTTGTTATTTTTTTGCTGCGAATCGAAGGCTTTTGGCTATTGCGAATAAAACTTTACAGGCTTCCTAGACCACCTAGCTGAATACGACCACTACAAGCATTGTCTTTACAGAGGCTGACGACGTTTTTTTTATTAAGTCTTCTGAAACTGTGCACTCTTGTATGTTTTGTATGCCATTAAAAGGACACACAAAGTCACAAAAAACTGTTGCCAACAGGTCCATCGCAAAGATCGTGGACGAAATTGCGGGTGCAGCTAGAATGCTAATATAAACGGAAAATTCATTGTAATTACTGTAGGAAGCGCAATTGAAACCATTTAGGAAATTGCAAGACAGTTACAGTGTTAGAAATTATCGTACATATTGCAATGGTAGTTGCTGCTGTTGGCCTCGTCGAACCTTAAGTAACAGAGCCTATTTACAGATTATTACATGTTTATTTAACCGGTTAAAGTAATAGTAAGTTTTCAATCATATTGCTAGTAAAGATATCGGAACGCCTTTAATGTTTTATATTATTTCCCTCGTAAAATATGACAGAGTCAAAAAATTAAGGATTTAATAAAATTAGGCATCGCATCAGTAGGCTCTCTCGCCTTTCACAGCCTTTGGTTCGGGCTATGTAGGTCTTAACTGTAAACCACATAATATTATGCATTATGCATTGTCGAGTTGAGCCCGCAAAGTTGGCTGACTATGTAAAACGACGCTTAGCGATAATAGATAGTCTTAAACAAAAAAAAAATTTTCCCGCCTTTTATTTTGACAGACGTTAAATATTTCTCTAAAATGATAGACGTTAAATATTTTTTCTTAATTCAAGTCCATGGTGCAACTAATTTTCAGGCTTAAACGTTAGGCTTCTGCCCTTTACCGATTACATCCAAATTGGAAATAGACGATGGCGAGCTATCAAGCGGTGACATAAAACATCTAGATCAATCTGGGACTCACAATCACAGAACTCTACCATCTTACAAATTTAAAATAATTAACATGTAATTGAAGACCAAATTACCACAATATTTCTCGTGAAAAGAGCATCAACACTATGTATAACAAAGGGTGCTGGGTTCAAATTCAGTCCAAGTTTTTTTAAAATTACGGATCATCCCAATCACGGGAGAAGTTCTAAAATTAAGGTAAAAGCAGTTGATCAGCGGGGACAACAGCGAAGAGTTTTTTGGCCTCGCTGACACAGGCAGCGATAATGGTGTCGAAGGCAACCGGGGCTATTTCTTTCATCACAGGTTCCCAATGCTCGTTGATCACTGCGTGTATTGTGGATGCTGTAAACAAATATTGCAATTAATTTTTTTTATATACATAGGCTATGAAGAAAAATACCTTGAAAAATAAGGATCGTTAAAATGGCCACATTACAAATCGTACCCTCAGTAATGTAAGATCAAGTCAAAATATTTGTGAACTGTGATTTTATATGCTAATGGTATAAGATAAAATTATCTACTGGTTATTACTGAGAAATAAGAAAAATAGAAAGAGAAAGTCCCAAATTTCACAAATCATAACATAAATAACAAAAATATTATTACAGAAAAAGATGAGATGTAGGAATCCAGAACATTTAAACGTCATTTACAAAAGAACTACTTTTTTGGATTGTGACCTTATATTACCAAGGGTGCGAAATGTCAGTTGGCCTATCAGATACGCGCGTAATATAAATTTAATGTCTCTTTCAAAGCTCTTATTCACATTCTTGAATCTAGTAGTAGGATTTAAAGATAAAATTTTATCGTGTGAAATTCCAACTCGCACTAAATTGACTTTTAATTTTTCCAAAGTTTGAAATTTCATGTGAGATCTGCTTTGCCTCAGAATGATGTTATTGTACGAATTTCTCATAATTTTGTTATACAATAACAAAATAATCCAAAGATAATTCTTCATAAATTTTATATGCTAATATAGACGCGGGTAATAAACATAATTTAGTATAGTTGAAAATTAAATTATATCTGACAACATAATAACACTATACATAATCCTTAATTAAATAATAAATAAAATTATTTTTAAACTCCCGCCAAAAACGAATAGTTCTACGCAATGGCGGATTTAGACTTACTGCTGCCCTAGGTTCGGTCTGATACGCAGCTCTTTTTTACGAACAAAATTCTATAGACAATAGAGGTGATTTAAAAAAAAAAAGTATAAATTTTGGCTCTGAAATGTTAACGTTTTGAAAATTTTGCCGCCCTAAGCATGGGTCTATGCGTAAATCCATCACTGGTTCAACAGTCGTCTACAGTTCTCCTGAAGATGTTTCGGTTGCTAGGCAAAACCTACGTTAAGAGAATATTGCGTGCCTTGCTTGACCGAGTTGCACAATAATACTATTTTTGGCGGGAGTTTACAAAATAATTATTTTACTTTGGTTTAAATATGGATTTCCGCAAAGTAGCGCTCGATTTTAAGAAATATCCTCAATTAAATAGAAAATTCCTGATAAATATTTACTTACTCAACCACTACATTTTTTTATTCTAATTTTTGTCAGTTTTTTTAAAACCATTCCAATTTGTAATTTTTAAGTAACGTACATTGTTATATCGACTTCAAATTACGAAAAAGAACGACGAATACCTTTCAGCATAAAAAAAGGAGAAAGGGAACTCTTATTAATTAATGCTACAATAATATTTGATGTAAGATTGTAGTGATTGTATGTTTGGACAAACCATACAAGAAATCCGGGTACTCTTTTCCTTAAGAGCTTATAGATTTTTATCTGTATAACCGAGTGATTGATTAATGATCAATAATAATAGTTATCTATCTCTTACTTAATAATAAATTACATGCTAAGCCCAAGCTGCAAAATAAGAGGAAAATATACATAAATTAATAAAATTAATGCCTTTATAATTGTATATAATATAATACAGTTTCTAACTAAGATATTATCTACATTCTAAAAACTCAAGTAGGTACTTACTAGCTATGGGTATTTAATATTATACAGTAATACTTATTATATGGATAAGAACGTCGGTAGTCTAGCGGTTAGAGCTTCAGACTTCTAATCTGGTTGTTAAGATTTTTTTGGAGTATTTCTAACATAATTATATTTTTTAAACACTCTTATACGGTAAGGGTATCCCAAATAAATCCGTATCCGTGTATACCACTTCAATCTAATCTAGGATTGCAGAGGTCAAATGGTACAAACTTTCTCTAAAACTGGCGTCCTTATCAAATCCCCTAGATTAGGTAGCAGAAGTAGCCAACATATCCACTATATTGGTTGGTTGGTTAGTAGTAGTAGTAATTTTTAGTAAGAATAAAATGTTAAAATCTATGTTAGTGACTGACTGCAAGTCAAATGTTAGTAAAAGTACAGCACTGGATCACCATTAAGTTCTTCAAACCTTTATTGAAGCAGCAGTTCGTCTGCTGGAACCTTCGCGAAGAGTTGTTTGACTTCATCAACGCACCTCCTTACGATCGATTTGATAGCAGGCGGTGCGATCTCACTGAATATTATACTCCAGTTTTCATTTAAGAATTTGTGTGTAGTGTCAGCTGTGGGTAGTTTTGTGTCAGTTAGTGATTGTGGTCATTATTCTCCAAAAAATAGAACATGTAGGTGATATTAATGCTTTTTTAATTTGGTTCATACTTGACATTAAGCAAGAAAACCGTAGGTTAAAAGTTTATTTAAGTAAGTAGCTACTTTTTGTAAGTTTTTTTATAAAGAACTAAATAAGCACAAGACATCCACAGGATCTATGGTATGACTATAAAAGTATTACAAAAAGTAGAGAGAAGCTTGGCTTACAGTTGTCCAGACACAGAAAATTGCGGATATCTTAGTTACAGAGAAAGAGACATATACGAGTAGGTATAGATTCCCGCCATGAAACTTAAGTTACTACAGGTTTTTTTTTCTGACTTCGAACATTTCTGCTTATAGGCAGCCAAATGTCTCTTTTACTCTATGCATAATATCTCTATGTTTTCCGCATTATAGTTTGCTCCTTTTTCAGCGTTTTTTTTATTAAAAAATATAAGCAAAAGAGCTTGTGGGTTACACACTTATGGGTAGAACTAGGTACATACTACAGTATGTTAGTTGCATAGCCGAATGAGTTCTTTTCTTGAAAATTTCTAAGTAAGTATTCGTAAATTTTAAAACACTTTCATGATCATTTAGCCACTATTTTTACTGCCAGTCTATGTATGTACACTGCCAAAATATATATGTTGGGCTCAATTCTTTTTAAATTGATTCTTTTTAAAGAAAAATAAAGAAAATCTTTTTTTGCTGGGGCTAGTTAAGGTTACAACAAAAAACCAAATACATACAGATTTAAGCATTTCTGTAAGGAACCGCTCATAATAAATTTTTTTTTAAAATTGAAATCTAGACTTTTTTCTTCTTAAGTGTTTTACTAGCAAATAATGTTCTGCGTTTGGTTTAATCAACTACTGTATTTTTCATTTAAAAGTAAAACCTAAATCAAGTCAAGGGAATTACTTACATTCAAAGAGCCGTTATATATTTTACATCTCTCATGTTCGGTAAGTAGGTCCTTATTACTCCCAAATGAGGCTTGTAAGTGACCGATTACCGCTCTAGGGTAATAATGTAGCTAGAAAAGCTCTAGGGCGGTAAGTA
>DVZL01008312.1:0-10312 GCA_018236625.1 Lasaia peninsularis | reverse complement strand
AAATATAATTATTTTTAAATTTCTGTAACTCGTCCCATTGGGCCGAGTCGGTTGTGGGACGAGATACTGAAGTAGCCGTTCCGATCCGTTGGTAGACTTTAGATTTATATAGACGCATCACAAAAACCGCTCGTGAGGTTTGTGTGATATAAAATATTTTCTATTCTATTCTAAGTCTATCGATTGCATTCAAAATTGGAATACGACAGAGCCGTTAAGCTGAGATGCGGTAAATATTCCCCGTAATAACACACTGACGATTATCTTTCGAAGTTTTTTAGTTTCAATAACAAATGCGCCAATAGATTTACTTTCACGTAAGTTAAATTGACTAGAATCGAGGTAAAGTGAAAATATTTTACAGACGGCATTCACTCGGCCGGCTATTTGCACAAACAATGGCTGAGCGGGCCGCGGTAGCGTTTACTAAGTGAACTTGTGTTTACTTATTTTTCCAAACAACTATGGAAAGTCTGAAATAAGAACACGACTGTACACTCGGTGACAAAAATATACAATTAAAACCTTAAACAAATGAATATATATATATTTTTCCTATGTACCTAACGGTAGTGTGGTTTATTGTACACAATCATATACAAAAGAAATATTTTTTTCATATTTTCACCGTTTACTTAATATATAAAAAAATCGTGTCATAGAGTTCGTTACAATATTTCTCCGAAACAACTGAACCAATTTTGATAAAATTTTATACGTACCTACTATAGGTAAATCTGAGAATAGGTTGTTCTATATTTTTCATATCCTAAACATTTGTTTACACAATAATTTAAGGCAAGACAACCTTTGTGACACAACATCTAAAAATAGAAACGAGAAATAATAATCTCACTTTAGAGGATGCTTAGACTGACAGGGTCGGCGAATCTTGGCTTTTGTCAGAATTAACGCCAAGATGAAGATGAATAGACAAAGTGATCATATAAAGAAATAGATAAAACGAAACATTATATAAAATCAAACGAGAAGGCACTTCTAAAATATGTTTAACTCTACTTATATCATAAACATAGAACAAACTAAGAGGTAGACCAAACAGCCTAATGGATTTCTTTGTAAATTTTACATCATATTTTATTGGCCTATTCTCCGCTATTCATTTCAAAGCACTGTCTGGTTCGTTAATTACGTATTACAACCACCATAAATGTACGTTTTGGTTGGTAAAGTAGCCTGGATAATTACCATCATGTAATTTCTAATGGGAGAGCATCAATAATGCAGTCAATGGTTCGGATATATACGGCGGTAGCGAACATTTATTATCGGGTAACCAATAACCATGAAATTGTTTACCATTACCATTTATAACACAAACACTTAATATTTTAGTGCTTTCTTAGTGATATACACATGAAAACACTATTGTATACATATTGCTAAGTTATAAATATAAAAATGCATTCAGACCCCGGTTGACATTTCATGGCAAAATTGCTAGTGTCTAATTAATGTGGAGGAAGCTAGGCAAGTATGTAGAAATCGTCACACTCAGCACTTGATACTCTCTGTTTACTCAACAAGGGAACTGGTGTGAAGATATGTATTTATGTATCTACATTATATTTAAATTTGCATGACTGTGACTACTTCGAATCCAATTCAATTTTACAACAAAAACACACAACGCCCTATTTAAATTAAAAGATAAGACCATAGGATCAGTCCTATTTTCGATAAGTCAGTAAATAAAGTACCTTATTTACAACTAGACATCAAAGAGAAATGTGAAATTTGCAAAGCACATACCTAATGGGTCAAGTTCAAATTGAGTTCATTTATTCAAAGACTATTTATCCAATATACAAAATAAGTAACCAATATAATAAACTAAAATTATGTCGTGAAGTGTACATTTAAATGGGTATAACAAGAACAAAATCACAAAGTGGTAAGAAAAAAACATCTGAGGCCCATCATTAAAACTTGTTGTGAAATATCCATCGTTAAGGTGGTATTTCTTATACATAATCTGCGAGAAAAGTAATAAGGTTAACTGTACTTTAAAAAGGGCTTTTAAACTCGATGAAAGGGAAGTTAGTGTAAAAAACTGATTCAAAAATAGCGTTAAATGTGCTCTTGAAACGGACAACCGGGTCATATAATTAAGTTTATGTATAGAATTGGTCATTCTGTGCATATAATAAAACTGGTTTTGAAGCGTGTCTATCGGTTGATAGATTATTTTTTGAGAACCACTAGTTCCAGAGTGCAACAAATCGCCGGGGTTCTATCTACGCCAAAGTTGTCTTGTACCTTCATAAGAGCAGTTTGCTGTCTTATTCAATATTTTTTATAATAAATAAATTTATAAAAGAAAACTCATCAGGTACGCGGAAATAATGGACCTTGATGTAACTTAAGCATATTTCGTGTATATCGGCCTCACAAAACCTTGCCTACTTTTCATCTTAATTCAATACAGATCGTATAACTGATAAAGAAAAGAATATAATATGAGAATTTTTGAATCAGAAGAAATATGCAAACCTCGCTAAATTGTTACTAATATAAAAATATTTGCCTATGTATTACATTTAAATATGTAAATATTAAATTGAGATACGTTCAACAAGCTTAATGCAACCCACTTAATTATTATTAGTTCTGTCTTACTATTTTTTTGAAATTTTCGTACCCAAAGAGTAAGAACGTTATCCTATTACTAAGGCTCCGCCGTCCGTCTGTCTGACTGTCTGTCTGCCTGTATGTCTGTCCCTAGGCTGTATCTCAAGAAGCGATTTAGCTAGACTAAAGATACTAGCTACAGAGCTGTTGAACTACTCGAAGTTGATGTATTTCTGTTGCCGCTATGACAAAAATCCTACAAAAAACAATGAATTTCTTTTGATTTCATAAGTTACGCAACCCTTTTGATGATTTTTTATGGTTACCTTTTATGGATATTTTAAATATATTGTCCTTTAAATATTACCCAAATATAAAAAAGAAAATATTATTGTACTTTATATTTGTAGATATGTTAATAAGAGTTTAATCTATCTGGTATGTGATAAAATTGTTAAAAAAAAACAGTCGGTTCATTAAACTGTCTGGACAGTGTGTGTCAGAATGTGTGCACTTGCCAGTTGCCACCCACATCGCTGTCAAGGCCAAACAACTGCGACCGACATACAGCCTTTACTTAACTTGAAAGTCGAATCATTCTCGAAACATATGTTTCGATAAATTTTAACAAAATCAAGGACTACACTATTTACATTACATTTCACAAAACGTTGGCAATTTATGATAGATCACGTCTGCATTTCCCTTTTATAATACAAATATACTTTAAAAATTTTTGGTAGTTGGACATCAAAAGTAAACTATTATAAGTTGATTGAAAAATCAAGACATTTTAATTATTGACGAAATAGACCATTCGAATTTTGGCTTTCCTCAAAAAAATTTTTCACGAATACACGAAATTACGTTGGATCGAATATATTCGATAATGTCCATGCTACTGATGATTGTAGCTGACATTAACGTTACAAGTACAGCAAATTATTCATTCTATTAGGACAACAAGTTTTATAGATATGGCTTTGAACTAATAAAGTATATGAGCGTGCGTAAGTCGTCACCTTCGCTGCAAGTCCAAGGTCATTTCATTCTGGGACACAGACACACTGATTCAAATTAGATTTTATCTTCGTACCCACTCTAGCCCTATTGGAACGGACCGCCCTAATTCTTTTTGGCTTTATACTTGTTTAGGAGCGAAGTAACAAAACTTGCGCAATATAATATTCATTATACACTCGTTCATATCTTACCAAATTTTTATTACATCATAATTGATTTCCTTGAATAGAAGTAATTAAAATAGTGTTGAAACTGACTGTTGATTACTTCGCCTACACACAATTATCAATATTATTACTATCAGTTCAATCAACCAATGCCGAGTTACTTTAATTGTGGCAATTGTGTTGTACCACAGTAATATATTACCAGTGCGAAAGTTCGTATGTTTATCCCACGCTTTTTCCAAGCAGTTGGATTGGATTTGGCATGTCTGAATTCCATAGCTCGCACATTTCTTTAAAGAGCTAAATCAATTTACTGGTAAAATATTTCACATAAAAATTTGTTTGGCATATTATGTTGGTATTATTAAGTATTCAGTAACAGTTTTTCAAATAAATGATTTACATCATGCCACAAAACTTTTGCAACAATTAAAGAAGTCGTCAAGCGTGACGATGTATATCTCTGAAGCTTTGAAAAAGCAAGCACACATTCATATTCTTAAAGGTGTACATTTCCCTGGATCACTTTATCGTGGGTTCAAATTATTTCTTTTAGGACTAGTAAATATATATCGGCAATAAATATAATATTCGATTCGTTGGTTTTCTATATAAATTCGATTAGATCGAGTAATAAACTTTAAGGCGATATAACATCTCTAGTTCGAAGAAAATCATAGGTGGCAAGATTATCGATACCTTGAAATCGTATCTCAAGTCTATTAAACGCGTAACTGTTTTCACAAGCATCTATTTAACTTGTCTTATTAGTTAGTTCACTAACATGTTAATAAAAAAAAATTGAGATTGAACTTTATGACGTAGTAGACGAAAGTGCAATATGGCGAATGACACAATTACCAAGATTATTTTGGAAACCAATTAACTAACACTTAATAAGACTTTACCAACTAGTACTATACTAGTAGTGTACTAGTTTATAAACTGGCAACTTGTAAGAAGCAAGCATAGTTTAACTGCGACTGGGTTAACTACTGACAACATCAGTAGAAATCCATTGCTATACTTTTTTGTCGTCATAATTACATGACATTCAAAACATGGCAAAACGTCATTTTCTAAATTCACTGTGATAGATGACTAGAACACCTGGTCAATGTCACGGTGTTGGTGACAATAAACCCTGTGCTCGCCTCTTACGAGCTGCCTGGGTCAAAAGGCAGTTGGCCTATTCTACAACACAACCCGGACCAACTCGGGGGAAAAACTTGCAGAGCTTCTGTCGCTGATATTATGGTGTGTGTGTGGTGTGTAGAGGGCGTTGATACTAATTTCTTCTTTATTACTTCTCGTAAGATTAAATTAAGCGCAAACGTGACATAATGAATATTTTATTACCAATTAACACTTTCATTTTATTAATTAATATTATCTTTCCGTTGCTTACTGACTAAAAACCCTTCTCAGTCTCTATTAATATTATAAATGGGTACTTAAATATTGCGACATGAGAGTACGAACTACCAAACACACTTGGTGTTTGGGAGTTCGTACTTTCATGTCGCAATATTTAATGATCATAACAATCACATCTTATTATAATATAATTTTTGTGAAGTTAGTTATTCGACTGGATTATACAATAGGCTTTAGTCTTTTCTATTCCGATATTCGCGGGAGAGCCATACATATGTTCTATTTTCACTTAGAAACGACTGAAATTATATTAATGAATTTGAACTGATTAGACCTGTCAATAGGGCATGAGCAACCATTTACTCCAACATCTGAACGAATTTCGACGAGAGAGCTGAATATCTTATTGTTCACACCAAATGATAAGCCATAAATAATTACAAACGACTACTGAGAAAAATGTTATATTTAGGGTTCCGCACCCAAATGGTAAAAAATGGAACCCTATGGCTCTTGCTTACAACAAACGTGATTTTTTGCCGTTTTTTTAGTACGGAACCCTCCTTGTGCTAGTGCTACTCGCACTTGACGGATTTTTTTATATCCAAACAAATATATCTATTTTTGAAATTCCGATGACTGTACAACCTGGATTATGGCGTCATACTTCTTATCAGCTTTAGGAGACTATATTCAACCTTCACATTCAAAACTCTACATACCCTCTTCAACTGTATTTTCTTGGGTGTGAACAGATAAATGGAGTAGTGGTGTAACCTTGAAACCGAGATCCTCGTGTTATTCCGATGTAGGCACGATAAATCGAAAGAGCAAAGGTGTGGTACAACTTGTCGGGGCTGTGAATGTAAATCAGTAGGCGCAGCGGGCGACCTCTGGGTGTTTTGTTCGTGAATTACATATTTATTGCGATCTGTTGCACCTCGCGCCGAGACACCTTGTACAAAGGGCTGATATACGATCTATCCACCACCAGGACGAGTGTATTAAAAATGTTATAAATCTATCCGTGTAATTGATCGTTTTGTGAGAATGTAAAATATAAAATATTGTAGTAAATTGTATTTCTAGTAAGTAAAATTTTGCAATAGTTTTTACTTTAAGATAGTTTAAGTAAAGCTAGATATTTGATGAAGTTTGAAACAGGATTTTGTCTAGAACTAGATACACGATTTGTACGAGTATCTAGAAATGGTAAGCAAAATAATTAAATAGCAAAGTTTAAATTTATTAGAGTTGAAAATCAGAAATACCTAAAAATATAATAGCACTGCTTGTACATTAAGGATATTCCAGATAAAATCTTATGTAAAAAAAGTCATATTTCTGGAACTTTTATCCAAAAACAATATATTTATTTATTCTATATCATTCATCATTGGCGTTTGGTGGAACTTCCACATATTCATATTTGAAATTGAAAACACAAGTTACTAACTTAAGTTAACTAGTAACTAGAGAGTAAAACCGGTAGGCTATTTCAAAAATAATGTTCAATTACAAGTGGTCTCTGAAAAGGTACATGTGTTTTTCATTAAAAATATGGGTACTTTTATAATTTATATCTTCTTGTAGGTTTATTTGTTTTGCTTACCGCGTCATCTAAGAACTGAATCGATTTTGATTTGGGATTTAGTTCTAATTAATTTGGGTCTAATATTAAAATCAAGTATTAATTAGGAAAATGGAAACAATTAGGAGAGGAACTACCTTTACTAAAAGCGACGCGAGCAAATCAGCGAACTTGAGCAAGTTAAATTAAATATTAACGCTTAGAACTTGCATTCACTGAAACCGAGAGAAACAGCGTAAGGATTAGGACATTTCGTGAACAGTTGCAGTGCGCAATGCATATTGCATCCGCACAAGAACATTTCTATGGTACACGAAATCCGCGTGGGAACCAACGCGAGCCGCCGACGTTTCGAAAGCGACGATGCTCACTTTTACGACACACTCGGTACGATAGGCGACACTCATTCTCAATTACTATTAATAAACTTACTCACAAAAAATTATTAATAAAATAATAAACATTATTAATAATAATTATTAAAGCGACACGATATTGTTCAGTTAGAGGGCGACAGGTTAATGTGAAAAAACTAATGACTTATTTGTAGGATAAAACAACAAACAAGCACATTACTCTCCTGATGGTAAGAGACAACCGTGGTCTATAGATATTATAGATGTTGTAGGTGTGTGACTGTCTTGTGGTCGGGTTGTTAGGGATAATATACATGATCGCCTTTGTGGTCAAGCGTAGTCAGTGTACGACTTTGACGCACTTGTTTAAGGATTTGATTCCTGGGTAGGAGTTTTATCAGTTTATCATCTTGGGGCTCCGCCTTAGGGGATAGCGACGTGATGATATTTTTTTTAATATTCATCGTAGATATTTCGATCTTAAGCTATAAAAGCAATAAAGAGCCGTAAACCCTCTTTGAGACTAAAATTTTGTCTTGAAACCAGATTAATATCAGATATAGGTATTGTACTGAAACAAAACCTTGTACTACTACGTAAAAAAAAAATTTACCAAAGTAGATTTCGAAAGATAATCACGACGAACTAGATACAAAGTTTAAAAGAGCTAGAACCAAACAAGTCCATAAAGAGATCTATCTTTGGAGATGTCTTTTCGAAATCGCAGTCGCTCCTATCTTGAATCGACATAAATAGCGATCACCTCGTTCTCATCTCGCCCGATAGAAAAACTGGTCCGATCTTGACAAGTCGCCCTGAGTGGCGCGATATCGACCGTTTATTATGCCTGCCCTATATTACACATGCCTATGGTAATGACACGTCTTAAAAGCACTAGGCATCTGACTGATACGAGTTAAAGCAACTATTTACCTGTATTTATTTAAACTTTATCGCCTCTGTGGTGTAACGGTACAGGTGTCGCCTGTTAGGTCTTAGCGCTTAGCCACGTAGGATCTCGGGTTCAACTCCCAGGTCGGGCAACTTTTCTTAAAAGGTTTTTTAAATTTTTTTCAGAAAGCAATACATTTCCCGGGATTGGAATGTACCCGAAGTGGCGATAGGCTTGACACCTATCACATGAGGGCCCTAGTACCTTGGCTAATCGTTGGGTGTTTTTGAATATTTGCTGGACTTACGAGTCGTGGATATACTAGCATACCTCTGCCTACGTTTTCCGGGATAATTAGCGTGAAGGTACTTTTTTATTTAAAATTAATTTTACACCAAACAAATGTTTTTCTCCGTGTTGGTCCGGCCCCCCCGTGTAGCATAGACCAACTGCCTTCATGGCATGGGCGAAAACAATTTGTATCAACTAAATAACAAACACAACTAAAAAACCTCAACACGCGCACATAGCGGGAGGCAACGGCTAGTTTTAAATTTAAAAAATGTAACTATATAAGAAAGGTTCTTATTACATTTTATGAGGGTTTAGTCCTTCATATATTTTTACTCATGTATTTGAATTCATTACCTAAGTTTAATTAATTATCAAAAATTTCATTCAACTTACGGTTCGATGAAAGTTAGTAAGATAATTTAATTGACTATTGTAATGAAGCAACGTAAAATATATTAAAAAATATTTTCTTGTTTTAGAAAGCATCATATTAATTGCTAGCTAATGGCTTACGCGCTCTTAGCTTTCGTTTGTCGAATTTTTTTACCAAAGATTAATGTTATATTCCTCTCCTTTTTGTGAACTTTGACCCACGAGGTCCCGAATTCGATTACCAGTTAGAGCAACTTTTTGTTATAACTATTTTCAGTTTATCTAAGATAAATAACTTAGCCTGAGATTGAATTTGTGCTCGTTACAGCAACGGCCTTGCCACTTGTCAAATCATAGGAGCAGATATCGTCAGCTAATCGTGGGTGCATATGAACCTCTGCCTACATCTCCGGGTATATGGGTGTAACGATATTAATTAGATCAATATAATCGTATAAATTGATGTTAATAAATAGTAAAAAGATTCCTAGGCAAACTGTAGATATCAAATGTTTGAACAGCTATGACCGGATGCTTAGATGTGGGCCGATTCAAAGTAGATATCCTGATAGGCATCCAGTATTTGGTTAAAGCCGCGTGGAGCTGGAGTAAAGTGGCAAAATACCGTAAATTGTGGGTTTGTGGTGCATCTGATTAAGTCGCTATCGAACTTAAATGAACAACGAGTACACTTCTTATATTATATATAATCCTGGTGTTAATAAAACATGAGCTTCAGCTACTTACGCCATCAGTTAAAAATAACCTTACCTAGCTTCACTTCTTCATAGCCTTATCGGATACTTTATCTAGAGGATTAGACAGGGGCATCCGTTTTTACACAAAACCCGACCTCTGCAAACCAAAGAAGCCAGGCTTCTCTTCGATTAGTTAAACAATCATTATCTAGCTACCACAAATATTGAAGAAAAACATATTTTCAACTGTAACTTGAGCTTTTAGAAAAAGGTTGGAAATATATCATCGTCTTATACACAGCTGATGTGGGCCTACCCCGGATATCCTTTCCTTCGGAAGTATAGTCGTAACAATCGCGTCACCTAAACGAGTATCGGCGAACCCAAGGTTTAACCTATACAAAGGCGGAGAAACATTTTTATAGTGAGCGTCAATGGATGGGTTAATCTTTAGTCATTTAATACTTTTATTACGCTTAGTGTACTAAATTTAAGAACCTCGGTGGTATTGTGGTTAACTCTTCACATTACCGGTTGCTCAGGTTCGATTCTAGCCAAATGTAGACAAAGATACGCGATAATTAACTTTTTTATGGGATAAGACAGCGAACAGGCAAACGGGTCTCCTGATGGTAAAAGATCACCGTGGCCTATAAACACCATAGATGTAGGTGCGCGGCTGCTTTGTGATCGGACTGTTAGACCTTATTTGCGAGTCTACCGGTTCCCTACCCTCCGGACCGGAACACGACAATGTCATTATACCGACAGGAATAGGTAAGGCGCTGGATCCCTACCCGGGTGAGTTGCTTCACAGCACTCTAAACTCTACCACCAGTGGTCATGTTGGCAGTGGACCCAGTTAACCTATGCTCGCCTCTTACGAGCTGTCTCGAAGAAAGGCAGTTATTCTATTCTACACAAAGGACCCGGACCAACACGGGGGAAAA
>DVZL01008311.1:0-10313 GCA_018236625.1 Lasaia peninsularis | reverse complement strand
TCTAAAAAATATATGACTGTTACGTTTTCTCGCCTAAGCCACTGAACCGATTTTGATGAAATTTAGTACAGAGATAGAGTTGACCTTGAGGAAGGACATTGGCTACTTTTTACTGCAAAGGGGGGAGGGGTTAGAGGAGGGGATGAATATTCGTATGGAAATGTTTCGATGACATATAAATATGACCGATTCGTTTTCATTTTACATCCGAACTTAATATCATAAATGCGAAAGTAACTTCCGTTCTAATATTTTAAATGCGAAAACCGACTGCATTAAAAAAGAGGGTATGTTTTTACGCAATAAGTATTGTCTGCCCTCTGAAAATTGTATTATTAAAATAAATCTCCCGCGGGCGGAGAGCTAGTTATATATACACAGAAAAACTGCTTGTTCGAAGGTTTATGGAAAGAGGTATCACCGTCGCCCACGAACAATCGTAATACTTGCGATGCCGACGTCTAAAAAATCGGTAAATACTTTTTAATGTAAGTCGTATTGCTTTGGGAATACCACCGAAAACTAATTTCACAAAGGCGTAGTGCAAAAAATGTCCACAGAAAATCTCCCAGTATACAGCCGCTGCGTGTCAAGATGGTGTAGGTGGAACTTAATGTTAATATATATAGTGTCTTATCATATTAATTTTCATACACGAGGAAGTCACATTTGTTTATAAGATAAAATAAGTTATTTTTATTTAATTAAAAAAATGAATCGGATAATATTATTAGAAGCATCTACAAAGCTATTATCAGAGCTTGTACTGCTCTCGTATCTCGGCCATCAGCCTTGAGAGCGTATCAAACGTCCCGAAATAGCTGCTTGTTAAAGGAGTAAGTCGTAGCACTAACATGCTTATGTCCCGTCTTTACTACCCATACTCGGGAATATGTAGCATATGTGGAGCCCCGAACCTATTATCCGACATTAGATGCATTTGATTTTTTTTATTATAATACAATAAAATAAGTAAAAGAAGTCTTTGTTTTTCTGTATTTTTAACCTCCGGAAGAAAAAGGATGTTTAGGACGTTCGTCTATCTGTAGCATCGTAGTTCCAAAACTAATGGACCGATTATGATGTGTATCATTTAGTTTGCTATTATCGAGATAGTTCTTAGCTTAAAGTTATAGACAAGACTTGGGCGTCCAAGGCATTTGTTAGCTGTGAAAAAAAATTATTTTAGTACCTTCAAAGTTATGTAAGAATTAAAGTTTATAAAATACATATAATGGAACCACTGAAGTAGTACGGTAATGAAGATCGAAAGTTCTGAGATTCCTACTGGTAAATTAAGTAAAGAGGGTTTTTTTATTTTATTTTTTGTTATTGCATTACATCTGAGTCTTCTTCTTCGTCCTGAAGTAATCTAATTGTCAATTGCGAAGGCAACAGCTTTTACACAGAGCGACTGCCATCTGACCGCTACAACCATCAATGGAAACTAGGCCCAAGACCTACATTAGGTTGCATTCAAATATACGAATGCGAGTTTCCTTACGTTTTCTTAATTCACCGTAAAAGTACTCAGGTTCCCACCTGGAATAGAAGTCCAAAGTTCACGGGGCCACTAAAGCTTTTTATCGAATTACACAAAACTGAGATTATCTTTATATAATTACCAGCAGGACTCAACGATTCTACCTGCTCTTACCCGCCTCTTGCAATTTAAGGTTTCATGTTCTCAAAGACTAGCTATCTGATGCCGAAATACTTTTTCAATTAGAGCCCCAGAGATTAACGTGTTTTAGCAAACACTAGCTTGGTAGGGTTATTATTACACATATATGATATTCAATTCTTTTTTAATTTGGTAGACAAATTAAAATACCTAGATCTGGTAAGAAACAAAGACTCAAATTATTTTTATTATTATATTATTTTATAATCATTTGTTTAACATATTCCAAAGTACATTTCCACACTTATAATTACTGTCAGAGACCACACTACGCAAAGTCTGTGACGTGGATACCAAAGCATTAATTTTTAAAATACAATTAACAACACTTGAAGCGATAGGCAAGACACATAAATTAGACTTCAAAAATTAAACGAAATAGGTAATATAAAAAATAAATAAATTCAATGTGTGCGAGTGCGTGTGTGTATGTGTGTGTGGGTGTGTTCTTGCGGGTGCATGTCTGAGTTCTTTGGGTTGCTAGGTTATAGCAAGGATGTTTTTTTATTTATTTTTTTATGTAGTTGAAAGGCAAACGAGTAGACTGATTTCCTGATGGTAAGAAATACACGTCGCCTGCAGACACCAAACGTGGAAATGGTGCGTTACTAACCTGACGCTGGGATGGTATGCCAGCTGCATTGGCTTACCATCAGGCAGGTGTGATTTGGGGAAATTCTGTAGAATTAATTAGAATCTTTAGAATCCAAAAGAAATGTATACGAGCAATATATAGTGTCAATCAGTTACACTCATGTAAACCACTTTTTAAGTCGCTCAAAATTTTACCTTTACCTTGTTTATGTATCTTAGCTGTATGTGTGTTTGTAAAAAACATAATTATTTGTTCAAAACAAATGCCGAAATGCTAGGGATTTCACATATTAGAAATAGTGAGAAGCTATATCTGCCTCATCAAACTAATATTGATATAGTTTAAATTTGATTAAAGAATTCATGGCTGCTGGGGAGTTTGTTTCGCTGTTTTTTCTCCTGACTGGATAGGTTTGGAAACGGTGGTAGTACAAATTAGTGAGGCTTTGGTTGCCAGGGAGTTTGTTTTGCCATTTCTTCTCTTGACTGGCTAGGCTTGGAAACGGTGGTAGTTTATGGTAGACAGGGTTAAAATAAGTCGGGTTAAAATTAATATTTATAAATATTAAGTTATTTAGTATTAGTACACAGTTTTACAATTAATAAACATATATAAATTAAGTGTTAAAATATTTGCGTTTCGGAGACTCTTGAAACCACCGTCGGATAACACACAAACAATTCAGTTATAGAATATAAAAGTCTTTCCTAGTTTACGCTAAAAATAAAGACAGAAAGTGCATAGTTGAAAAGAATCAGCATTTTTACTTTCAAACTTAAAACGAGCACAAGGAAATGGATTTCCAGAATATTACAAAATTCATTTCGAATACAAAATCCAGCGCCTTGGAAGCCCATCCATTTTAAGCTTCTTATAGAAGCCCAGTACCTGGCCTGCGGGTAGCGCTTAAATTTGAACAGGTGGGAAACCTCTCGAGAGTTTCAACCACATAGTATACTTACTGCTAAAAAATATAAAATGGCTGCGCGACCAAGCATTTCTCGGGTAATATTTCTAATCTAATCTGGTGATTTCTATTCGTATATATTTGGACTAAGAAAAGGTACGATAGATCCTTGCTATCGTAATATTAATCTATACAATATACAAATAAATAAAATTGGAGTGTCTGTATGTAATATTAGATTAACCTCTTTTTATTAGATGCTGCAATATGCATCTAATAAAAAGAGGTTAATCTATGCAAGGTACATAATATGTCAAAACAACATTTTTTAGAATTTTTGTCTGCCTGTCTGCCGGTCTGTCTGTCTGTACCCGTTAATCTCCGAAACGGCTGGACCGATTTTGACGTGACTTTCACTGGCAGACAGCTGATGTAATAAGGAACGGCTTAAGCTACTTTCATTTTAGAATTTTATTTTAGAAATGTATAAAATAAAATAATTAAATAAAAGCGCGAACGAAGTCGCGGCACAGCCAGTTTTGCATATTGAAGTAGTTTGTATAGTAAATGTTAACTGTACTATTTTTGTACTATTTAAACTATTAAATGGGACATTAAAAATTCCGTCAAAAGCAAATCGGACTCACGCATGGAGGGTTCCGTACCATTACCTATAAAATCAAGTTTGTTGTACAGGAACACCCTTAACGTATTTATTTTTTTCTGTTTTTAGTATTTATTATTATAATGGCAACCAAAGTCACCGCTGCCTTTTATATGCCTTCTATATATGTTCAACGAAAAACATTTTTAGGGTTTCGTACCCAAAGGGTAAAAATCGGACCCCTATTACCAGGGCCCCACTGTCCGTCTGTCTGCCTGTCACCAGGTTGTATGTCATAAATCGCGATAGCTAGACAGTTGAAATTTTCACAGACGATTTTTTTCTGTTGCCGCTATATTATTTAAGCGGCATACAAAATAATATAGGTATATTTTTTATACTGCTTAAATAACTAAAAAATGAAATGATATAAATATTTAAGGGTGGAATTCACAATACGTTTATTATTCCAGAACCGCGGACATCTGTTGATTTTTCGAGAAACTAAGATGTACGCATATGTAGGTAGAATCGATCGACATATTGTTGTCAGGATCGATAGATGTCGCTATAAATTATACTAAATATTTTTTAACATAGTGCTATTCACGTAAACAAATTATGCTTTAAAATTTATAGCGTAAGGTCAAAGATGATACTTATTATTTATTAATAACATTTCTACAAATTGTAAACGCATTTGTTGCCGTTTTTGTGATTGATAGATATACCTATTTTTGGATTATTTTTTGTGATTGATAAGTATATATAATATGCGAGTAAGACTCGCAGTTGGCCGATTTTCTTAGTTTGTTTATTATCCACAAAGATTGCAACATAAGAAGCTTAACAACATACATTTTAATGTTAAATATATACCTTACTTACCATACCTTTTAATCGTACTTATTATGTAATATTACTAAATACTAATAATAAACTCTCTCTCGTTATGTAATAAGTAATTTTAAGGCGTCAAGAAATGATTTCTTTTCATAAACTTTTATTAAATCAGAGAAATATAAACACATTCTTTTAGGGTCGTAGAATTCGGGGATATTTTTCAACAAACGATGCAATATTACGGTCGGCAGACATCCTCAAACACACACTCGAGATTTTTGAGCTCCCGTTTCAAAGAAAACGAGGATCATTAAAATAAATGAGTGCATTTGTAAAATAGGCAAAGACTCCTTATTACGTATCTCACTGTGAAATACGGTAATGAAGCAGCCATAATATAATCAAAATAAGAAATTACGGGCTCCCTCACGCCCAAGCTCACTGTAATTGTTGCCTAGTCTAGGTCATTCTTATAGATTTCTTTGATGAGACAGTGAACAAGCACATGACTCTCTTAATGGTGAGAGACTATGTCGTCTATTGCCACTTAGTGGCGTAACTACAGGGTAGCAAGTCAGCAAAACACCAGGGGCCCCAACCAGAAGGGGCCCCCGGTCAGAGCAGAATTCCAACTCCCAATATTTTATCATTTCACTTTTAGTAAAGAAATAGTTCCTTTCGATAAATTTGCCTCGGGCCCCGAAAGTCATAGTTACGCCACTGTTGACACCATAGATGGTATAAGTGCGCTGCTATCTGAATATACTATGTGACTGGCATGTGTGTGTGTACGAGTTTGCCGGCTATTCTACCCCTCGGATCGGAATATGACAATATCATTATTGTAGTAAGAATAGGTAAGATGGTAGATACCTACTCGGACAAGTGGCTATGCAAATTGCTGCACAGTAGTCTACCACGAGTAGTCTGGTCGAAAATGACCGATTTAACCTATGCTCGCTACTTTCGAGCTGCCTAGCAGATGGTCTATTCTACATTAGACAGCCATTATAAAGACTAGACATTATAAATAAACAAAGTAAATTCTCAGAGATGCGACAATCCCAGTAACCAATAAATCAATAAAATAATCAAGAAATAGTTTATAGGATTATTCAACTTATGCAGTATATCCGACTGGGTAATTAAGTCTTTAATTTTTCAGTGGTCCTTATCATCGTGTTCTAGTTGATTATCTACGACTTGTCACAACCTTTATGTGTAAGTAATAAATATCTGTAAACTAATAATTTTATATACCTAATATTTAACCCCAAAAGTAAGCAAATTATTATTGTAATATAATAAGAACGATACGAACACACAGAAATTTAAATTGTAAACACCGAGACCAAGAAGTGCTGACATCTATGTCTATCTTACGAATGTTGGGAACTTAATCCGAGTCTGAGATACTTAAGACGATTAACGTAGACTTGTTAGAAGGAGGCACTTTGGGTTGTTTTAGATTTAAAATACTCCTTCCACTGCGAGTTTAAAGCCTTGCCATTGCGAGATCAGAGTGTCACTCAGAGTGTGGAACAAGCTTTGAAAAAGCTAAATGAACCGAGGCAAAAAGCGTCTACCGCTGTCTGTGCAACGTGTTCCGTCCTGGGCGGAACACTGCCACGACTTCCTCCCTCGAAAATCACGACCCCGTTCTAAGCCGAGGTTTAGTCTCCCTGGAAACACCCTTAGGACGAGTACGGGCGAAACCGCGGAAGCCAGCTAGCTATAGACAGACACATAAAACGTAATACCGTAGTACCTCGATATATAGTAAATCTACCAAAATGAAATCAATCAAAACATGTCGTCAAGCGGCGCTGTAACACCGACGAAATACGAAACGATCTCAATCACTTTACCTACAAACTGTTCCAATTTCACGAAACTCAATACTGCGGTCGTATTCAAAGGGATCGAGCAAATGGATATACAAACACGGTAGCTTAAGGAGAATCGTGTATTCTTTAGGAAGATTTCCCGCTGCATTTTGTGTGACGTAGCAACGGAACGTCGCTTAAGTGGCTGCTATATCGTTCAGAGCCGGGAAATCTTGGTATCGCGTTATCCGAGACGGGTAGGTACTTACACTTTATCTATCTTTACATAGGATATCTTAAAGCGTGTTTCAAATGTTATTTAATTAGCATTCTCGATGAAATTGAGAACTTCAATGGTTTTTTTTATACTAAAATGTTCTAGCTATTGCTTAAATAGCTAGAACATTTAACTCCTCTTTCCTGTATTTCACTCTTTTTAGAAAGTAAGTAGTACTTTAACGCATATTATCCCCGAAAGTTTAGGCAGAGGTGTGCTAGTATATCCACAGTAGATATACCTACTAGGTTTGGACCAATCGTTTGCAAAACACAAAAGTTGTATTCAATACTATAATTTTTGAAAAATATCTTGCTCATTAATTACAAATTGCATTTTTTTAATTGGGTCACTTCAATTCTAAGCGTGCGAAATATAAAATACGTTTATATTTTGTGTTTATCTATATTATGATTTTTTATCAGGATTAAAGAACTCTGTTTTGTGAAAATAAATAGCAACTTGAAGGCCAGAACATAGGCTACTTGCTCTTCATCCTGACATTTTAATCGATTTTAAAACTATGATCATTATAAGAATAGCACGGACATATGCACTCACGATTGGCCGACTATATTAGGTCCCATGATATGACAGGCAGTCCGACAGGTGAATTATAATTATATTATAAGCAAAGTATATAACGTTGTAGAGGTGGCCGTATTTGCTTAATGCAATTCTGTAAGCCGCCTTGAGGAGCTTTGAAATAAATTGCCGTAAAATAAACTGCAATCCCGACATCCGCTCTTGATAGGTATTTGTGATAAAGAAAATCACAATTTATATTAGAAAAAACTTTCGATTTCCTACGAGTTCCATTAAAAAAAGTTGATTCTATATAACACGGTAGCCGTACGAATAATTTATAATTATTCGTTCAGTAAATCTAATGTATAAAATTTCTATGTGAGGATGTTAGTTACCGTACTGCTCCGAAACGGCTTGACCGATTTTCACCAAATTTTATATGCGTGTTCAGTAGGTCTGAGAATTGGCCAACATCTATTTTTCAAGTGCGGGCGGTACAAAGTCCGCCGGGTCAGCTGGTATTTTAATGTATCTTACATTCTTTAACTATATTACAAATTCAAAACAAAATAAATTTAGTTTATTATTATAACTATACCTAGGTATATTATATAATTAAAATTATTTAGTACATCTCACTTTTCTCTGGGTTATTTACTGGTGTATATTATATCCGTGTTTCTCCGTCCTTTCGTCTTGGACCTACAAAGCCTCGCCTTAAACCTGATGAAGACACCAAAGACCTTGTTTTCCAATACTTTTGTATTAATAAAGCACACAATATGTACATATATGTAAGACCTGAAATGATACTACTTAAAGCAAATAAAAAAACTTAAACTTAAACTTAAAATAGTAAAGACGTCTTCCTGTGTTGAAAGCCATTTTTTGGGTCCTTGAGTTAGCTAAGTAAGTAGTTGTCGTAAGCACACATATTATATTTGCAATAAAGCCCTTCAGGTCAGACTCAAAGGTGATATTAAGCATCCGTCTCCTCGGAGTCTTGTTTAACATTCGTAGTTCACTAACTTGAGACATTAAGACGATACGTGAACTCTTCATACAAACATAACTCTAAAATCATTCGTAATTTTCAGATTTATCTATTAGATTATTGTCATAAAAATAAATAAATATCACGCCCATGTCCCAGGAGAGGTTCTGGGACATGGGCTGTCCCACTGTTTGTTAGTCTCGCTAAAACTCAAGAACGGCGGGATCGATTTAGATAATTTTTGATTTTGAATAATTTGTAGAAGTTCAGGGAAGGTTTAAATGATTAGTAAATATCAAAAAATGTGCTCGGAATCTAGTTAAAACAACAATTTCGTTTTCCCTTAGAAACTATACCTGTGAAATATTTGGTAAGTTAAAACATTATTTCCAAAAAAGCTACTTTTTAATAACAAATGATAGTTTACGCAATCTGACGTTTAGTCCGACGACATCGGTGTTTTAAAGTTTGGTCTAAAAAAGGTTAGCTTTAGTCTTATGACATTATTTTCTGCGTTTTAAACTTGGGTTTCATATAAGCAAGTGATAAAAACTGGCCCAGTGCGAGTCAAGCTCGCGCACAATGGGTTCCGTTTTATATATTTATTGAAGTCTATTTTTAATGTTGATTGTTAAAGTGGCAACAGAAACACAATATAATATGTAAACATTTCAACTTTCTAGCTAACACAGTTCATAGATATAGCCTGGTGACAGACAGACATAGTTGCGTTTTTACCCTTTGCATACGGAATCCAAAGTAACCGTGTCGTATGTATGTCCGGAAAGTACACATGCACCCACAATTACCCGCCGGTGTTAGGTCCCATTATGTAACAGGTGGGAAATATATATATTTTTAATTTTTCGTTATTTGACTGTATAATATCTTCTACAGAAGTTAGCTTTCTTGATGGTTGATATACGTGGGTAAGTTTCCAACTTTAAGCAAGGAACTTGAAGTTTCCAAGCTACACTTACAGGAACTCGGCAAACCGAAAAACTTCCTCACCTCGCTTAGATCGATATCACTGCATTAATTTTTCATGTCACGTCAGTGCTCGCTACTAATGTGTTCCATTTAGCACCCAGTCCAAGATCGGCAACGCATCTATAACATTTTTAAGTGTCTACTTACTACTTTATTTATGAGTCTGCTAATTTCGCTGAACATAAGAATCTCCCGATTTCGATCCCGTTCTCCCGAAAGCATGCAATCTCCGCTTTTGTTACGCACCCCAAGAAAAAGGTACGACTTATTTAAAGATTATCAAAAGACAGTCCAGCGCGCGGTTATTGAAATAAAAAGAAAAAAATTATTTCACATATTTTTCTTGTATACAAGCCAAATTAAAAACGCCAATTCTCTATTTTCGTATTCTATTTGGTTTTTTATTATTTTTTCCAAAGCTGGTAGTAATATCGTTTACGCTTAACACTGAAGCCTCAGGTTAACAACGCACTATAAACATCTTTGGTGTCTCCAATCTATGTAAATTTTCACCGTCAGGGATTTTGTCACTATATTTGTCTTGCTATTATATAAAAATATATGAAGCTTAGAAGCATTCGTACAGTTTCATTCATATTTTAGACTCTATGAATATAATATCAATAAGTATAAGTTTAAATTTTTAATATATCAAATGAAACCTTTATGTTTAAGTAATACTTAATTCGTCCTCTATTTCAAGCACATCGTGTATGAATTTATTGTTTAGTTCAATTTTTAAAACTCTATTTTTATTGGATAAATATGGCTCTCCTAATGCAATCTATATACAACATAAATTTAGTGGTGCGTGGCTGTTCTGTGGCCGGGATTTAGGACCTAATATGCAGTATAAGTCTATGGCTAACCTACTCTCCAGACCTGAACACGACGCTGTCATTATGGCGGCAGGAATAAGTAAGGCAATGGATACCTGGGTGAGTTACTGCTCAGCACTCTACCACCAGTGATCGTGTTGATAGTGACCCAGTTAACCTATGCTTGCCTCTAACAAGCTGCCAGATGACATATGGGCAGACATCTCTCAAGGGGAGGGAGGGAGGG
>DVZL01008310.1:0-10313 GCA_018236625.1 Lasaia peninsularis | reverse complement strand
AAGTAGCAAACAGCAGACAAATCAAACTTCGGTTAGAGATATCTTCGCGAACAAAAATAATATTTCAATAGCCGATATGGGTAATTGTTAGTTTTTGCATTATCTACATGTGGTAATCGAAAAATATCGAAATAAAACAACTCCTTCGAAATCTTAGTGTGAAATATTTAGGTTAAGATTCACTATTACGGCGGCGGATGCTCTCCGCCACCCAAAAAAATTGCCAATGCAAAGGTAGCGGAATTTTTCGGTCACCCAATAAAACAGTATTGACCACCTTGCCCTCTTGGAATTCGGTTGACGATATTCAAATGTGTTTTCAATTTAAATTGACAGTAAACGATTCGCAGCGAACTGTAATGATAGTCTAGACACTCCGGTCCTGAAAGGGCATTCATTTGACCTAGCTTACGAATGCCACCCGGGACTATGCCACTAATTCATTTATACTTGTATCTCAATTGCATCGTCGATTTTGATGTATTTTGCACAAAATCTTTGGCGGATTTCGAACAAAATCTTTATCTTATACAACGTACTCAGCGATAGCTTCTTCAGTGTTAGTTGCTTAATTTAGAGACTGATCATGTTGGAGGAGCTAATGTCGCTGGCAAACTTTTTTTTTTTAAAGACTCGGTCCAAACTCTAAAACTGGCTAGTTGAGTCGCAGGAGTAAATGTAGGAAGCCCTTGGTTTGGTCTTCAGTATTTGGCGCCTTGTTTTCAGATTTTTTTTAGTTTCTTCAGTATGACGGGATCGTCAAAACAATATCTGGTGTTACTAATAATTTGTGAGTTCAAGCCAGGAAGCTAGAAGGAGAGCCATAACACGTTAGACTGTCAAAATCATTATCCTTCCTTATGCTTCGTCATTGGCTGGTGATAAAATACTCGCCAATGTCACTTAAATAATAATATTATAAAGTTTGATGACGATTGAGGTCTTTCTAACGCTATAACTTTTGAAAGGGGTTCATAAAATTAATATATTTATATTTATAACCAGCCGTGCCCGCGACTTTGTCCGCTTTTTTATTTATTTAATTAATTTTAAACATTTCTAAAATAAAAGTAGCCCAAGCTACTCCTTATTACAACAGCTGTCTGCCAATGAAAGTCTCGTCAAAATAGGTCCAGCCGTGGTAGAGATTTGCTGGTACAAATAGACACACAGACAAGAATTCTAAAAAATACTGTTTTGGTATATATACCTTGTTATCATACATACACTAAGTAAAAAGCGGTTGTTTTAATGTTACAGACAGACACTCCAATTTTATTTATTTTTATAGATTAAAATCGTAAAGAGTAAGAGTAGGTACCTAAAGACACACGGTATACATATTATTTAATATACATATTTAATTCCGGAAAAAATAGGATAGGTTTCTGACATGTTGTAGCATATAAAACTATCGTTTCTTGACGTCTATTTTTGGTTAAGATTTCACTATTTTCATTTTATTTTGAATTATAAGCTAAATTTGTTCAAAATCGGATAAATCGGAGCGAAGATATAGTAAACTAAATGAAACATGTGACGAATTAGATAAGTAATTATGTAGTATATAGGTTATTTATACAAAAACAACCAATTATAATAGGCTTGGACGAATTAAATAACATAGTTAATTTATTAATCATTATGTATATTTACTTATACATTTTCCGTGAATTGCTTTTGTCTTATAATGTATATTTAGATTACAGCAAATATTATGTTGACTTGTATATTCTAAGTTCTTGAGTTGGTTTCCAATTTATTTGCTTTTTTTGACAAAAAGTTTACAAGTTCATGAACATGAATCGCCATCAGCCATGTTTCACCATCACCTTTGGTATATACTATGTCTTGTGTCATTTGACATAACTCATAGGTCCTCAATTTTTTCTAGATCACCAGATTGAAGTTATCAAAAACTCACAGAATTAAGTGGTAGATAAGTCTCATAGTACCTAGATCTTTTTTATACTATTCTACATCTTATGACCCAAGATTATATTCTGTTTGGTAACGCCATATACACACATAGGCAATTTTATCGTAGAAAAATGGCCGGCGGTTAATTATAATACCTTTCCTTTCATTGCTATGTACAAATCCTATTTTCGTTCCCTTCCTACTTTTGTCGATCGTGACGACATTTTGGAAGAAAAGACAGCGCCAGTCGCGGTTTGTCTCGTGTGTCTAATTCGTACGATCTGCGAGTTAATGCTGCGTACGGAAAAACATAAATAAATAAATAAATATTATAAAATTAAGTGCGATAAGCTCAGAGTGTAACAGGAGGGCCCCCAGATTTCTGTAACATAACTCTGTTATTTAATTGGTACTTCGTCTTAGCAATATGCTGTTTATCAGATATATCTGGGTCGGTTACCTAATCTAGGGGATTTAACAAAGACGCAATTTTTTACACAGAGCGACCGCCATCTGACCTCTGCAACCCGAAAAGGCAACTAAGCTCAATCCTACACATTCACCTCCGTACCTCAAGTACATTTTCAGAGGGCTCGGAAAATGTACTTAAGTTTAACTGGGTTATCTTGAAACCGCCCATGCAGTTATTTATTTTAACATTGTACAAAATTTTACACTTTATAAAATAGAATTAATAAATATTACAGGACAAATTACACAAATTGATGAAACCCCAAAGTAAGCAAATTATATGCTTGTGTTATGGGTATTATACAAACATCTATGTTCATCGCACAAGTGCCTGTCCCCGTCGGGAATTGAACCCAAGCCTCGCGGTAAGGCGTGTATGCTAGCTACTCTGCCAATGAGGCGGTCAATTCATTAAGATTATAGTCAATTCATTTAGACAAATAGTACAAATTGATGTAATCTCAAAGTAAGCAAATAAGGTCAATGTTATGCATTTTTATGTGTGATAACATAAACATGAGAATATTCACATGGCTCTTCGATAGATACAACAGTAGTAGAAGTTACAAGTATGTTGCTGTGTAGTCTAATATTATAAACGCGAAAGTAACTCTGTTACGCTTTCATGCTTAAACCAATACACCGGTTTTGATGAAATTGGGCTTTTAACTGTCTACATTTAAAAGTGGGTATGTTTTTATGCAATAAGTATTATAAGTCGGAAAAATTACTGCCCTCCGAGTTATGTGCTTAAAATAATCCACGCGGGCGAAGCCACGGGTAGAAAGCTTGTATGTATATAAAATATATTCATGTCAGTTACACCATCTATAACCCAAGAACGGCTTGACCAATTTTATAAAATAATTATATAATAATCTTTGTTGGAATAGGATAACTTTAAACATTTCAAAATTAATTAAAATAATGCTATTTGTATTTTCCCTATATATTCTTTTAAAAACGTAACAACATCTACGTGAGAAAAATTTATTTCGATAATTTCTAATACATAATACCTATGCTTATTATAAATTTTATAAACTTGCTATATTAACAAAATGCACAATCCAACATACTTCTTAGTTAAGAACTTAAAATAATTACAAAATATCCATTCTGATAACAATAAATCTTATCCAATTATTAGTTTGTTCTGTCGAAATTCTGCATTTCATACCTGGCGATAACATTACATACTTCCATTTTGACTTTTGGAATTAAATTAGGTTGTAATTTTTTGACACTAGCTGCCATACTTCGGAAGAACACATCAATTTCATTTGTATTTTCCTTTAGGATCTTCTCAATTAGCCTGTCTAGGGCTTGTGACTTTGGTTCTATTATTTTTGGTTTTTCAATACATCTCACTACTCTAGGTGGCTCCCCGCTCATTATTATAGGCTTTGGTAGTATTTTCACTGGTGTCAACATTTCTGAACCAAATGTTGAGCTGGCCTTTTTTCTACCTGCATTCCTTCTTCTAATTTTCTTTGCGTCTATTGGTTCTGGCATTTTTGATACAAGTTTTATTATTGGCTTTATGTCTTCTTGTGGTCTATCTATTACTGTTATCTGTAATTTAGAAATATGTTCTTGTCAATATTTGTCCAAATTGAAACTTTAGAGTAACTCTAAATTAAATATGTCTAGGAGGTTATAGCCAATTTATTCGTTCAAACTTAGTTATTTACTATAATAGCAAATATATATTTATTTAGATGAATCTGCCATCAGTGAAAAATTGGAAAACTGTGTCAATGTCAACTAAATTTAGACATAGACTTAACTGAAAATTTAATAATATAAATATAAACATAATATAATTACATATTTTCTAATTGTGTACTCAAAAGGCTAATCCACAAATTAGGTAAAAATCAATCATTTGTGAAACATGAAAGATGTATTCAAAAGTATAATTATTGAAAACTTTTTTGTTCATTTATCACAAATCGCATTTTTTGAATTCGGTGACTTTCATTCTAACCATGCGATATATTTACACACAATATATTAAATATTTTTGTATATATTACAACCAATTACTGAATAAAACTTGCAGAATCGTTTTCAAATGGATGCTTGTTTCGATTAGGCTAATTAAATTATAGTTATACAATAAACTTAGCATTCCATCCAAAGATTGGCAATATTATAATGTAAAATTCTGTGGCTGAATGGAAACCTATCCAAATTCAAAATGTCCAAATACATCAGCTAAAGAAAATTTTAACTCCTTTATTAGAAAACTAGCGACCCGCCCTAGTTTAGCACGGGTATACTATACATGTTATATACATAAAAAACTTCCTCTTGAATCACTCTATCTATTAAAAAACCGCATCAAAATCTGTGGTTTAGTTTTAAAAAATTTAAGCATACTTAGGGACAGACAAAAAAGTGACTTTGTTTTATAATATGTAGACTAATAAAAAATGAAATTACCTCACTCACTTCATATTCTTGATTATCTGTTATCACTTGTTGCTCCGACCCTATATGTTGTTCTTGACCATCTACCATTTCGTCGTCTTGAAGTTTTACTTCTGTAGATTCAAATGGATCTTCTAATACAAGATCATCAATATTAACAGAGTCGAGAAACTGGAGTTTTTCAAATATGGGTATTTTGGTTTTATGCACTGTGCCCATACGTTTATTTCTCATGTAACCGTCACGTAGTCCTCGCCATCGTTTCTTGCATTCTTCCACTGGAAATATTTGAATTCATACATTTACATATATATATTTTAATTTTACATATATTAGGTAGTTGCAATAACTGTTTTTTAGAAGCAAAATACGAGGATGATTATGACATCCATAATCAATTAGTAAATATTTTTATACTGTTAACCCATAAATGAGCATTCAGATATATCTTATATATAAAATTCTCATGTCAACGACTTTACAAAACAACTCCAAATCAACTTGACCGTTTCTCGTGAAACTTTGTGAGCATATTGAGTAGGTTTGAGAGTATTTTTCATAACCCTAAGTGCGGACACTATAAAGTTCACCAGGTCAGCTAAACTACTATATTGTAAACAGTATAGCCTACAATTTTCTTTTCTCACCACAAAGTAAACAAATTATAAATGCTACTTTTATGGGGCTTCACCAACAGTAGTAATAATACCAAAAAAAATAATTCAAATCCATACCCTAAAATACTGACATCTATGTTTATTACACAAATGCCTGTAAGGAATCAAATGCAAGCCTGTGGATATTATGTGACACTAAGACCAGCGAGGTGGTCAAATAAGTTGATTTATATACAGGATTCCCATTATGACCCCTACGAGAATCAAGAGTATGTAGTGTTTGCCTTTGAATTAACAAAATTTTTGAATTATATTTCTTGTTTTCTAGTTTAAAAATATTTAGAATTATGTCGATTGAATCTTTGTTTTCTTTTTCTAGGTAAGACAGACTATGCAAAATAAGTATCAGGTAATTATATTGACCGTTAGAAAGTAGTTTATAGGTTAAAAGATGTAAGTATACAAGACTTCATCAATGTGACATGCAACTTTCCAAGTTGGATTTACTGTTTTCATTCTATTTGAAGGCAAAGAAGCAAATTTAAAGATTAGAAGAAGTATTGTATACTTTGCATTTGTAAACACCACAGTAAATGCAATGTTGCTAACCTAGTTACCATGCATTTTTCGTCCTGACAGATTATTTTTTCAAATTATATTAACCTTAAGCGCTGTGTTAAGAAACTTACTACTGATATCCATACTCCACATAATATAGTTAATATCTTACAGGAAACAGCCAGTATAGAATAAAAATATCAAAAACGCAACGCTAGCGTTTCATTTTGACAATTACAAAGAACCTTATTGCAACGTGAACTAGACCAGTAAATATGCACAAATTTAATTAGTTAAAATCTACGTGTTTATTTTGTACATTAATGTACCTTTCTGATAATATTACTTATTTAAATGGACAAGTTTTTGTCATCCCGCAATTTCTATGTAAAATTTACTATATTTACCTGGCCTAGAAAGTTGATTTGCTATTTCTTGCCAAGTAGTAATACGGGCTAAAATGTTCTTCCTGGAAGGATCGTTAAAATTGTACAAATGCGGGTTTGGTTTCACTAGTTCCGTCAATTTTTCGTTTTCTTCATTAGTCCAACCAACAGCGTTCAATGGCATTTTCTGGTCACAATTTTTGCTTCAAACCAATAACAAAATGTCGGCCACCTATCACGATTGAAAATAACTGCGCTGCATTGTACTACGTCACAAAATACAAACAACGAAACGCTATAGATTCGCTTCTATCTAAGCTCTGATTGGTCGTTGGAAAGGTTTCGTAAACGTCAGTGTTCGTGACGCTACCTGCATTTTGTGTTTGACAACTAATGAGTTGGCCATTCAGCCATAGATGGCGCATATACATATTCTGAGAGTGACACCTATACGCCATTGTGCTGCATACTATATTCTCCTACTATATTGTAATAGATGTCGTTACTCTTTTTATTTTAATAAAAATTTTTTAAACGTTATGAAATATATATAATATTGTTTAAAATAAAATAAAAAATCCATTTACTCAATGAAGCTTAAATAAGGCTATTCTATCTACAACATAGTTTCGTTTGCTCATTAGATAAGATAATGCGTGAATGTGTAAACAAATGTGTATCTTCCTATTTATTCCTATTTTTATACCTACGTTAGCAAACCAACGATATTCGTAAACAGCGATTTATGTTTGCGTTTTTTAATGGTACATGGTACTAATACTGAAAGTGTAAAAAATATCAAGGTTCGATGCAGACGAATAACACGTAAATACAGCTGTGAATTCACCGTGAAAGATTCGGAAGAGACTCAAAACTAATTCAAAACACTGACTTTCGGCGTGACGTTCCGTACGATCAACACCGTTAGGGCGAAGAATTAATTTTGATACAGTAAAATATTGCAAAAGTACAGTAAAAATTGAAAAGCAACGAGTACAAAATCTACATAACAACGGTTAAAAATCTTATACCGGATTTCAATATACTGTATTTGAGAATGATTTAATCACGTAACTGCGAAGGTTTGAAAAAAATTTTTTCTATGGATAGACCAATTTTTGTAATTTTTTTATTGGAAAGAGACAGCGGAATCGCACACGCTTCTCATGGTTAGAGTTAACCTTGGCTTAGAGACACCATAGATGTTGTAGGTACGGCGCTCCCCTGTGGTCTGGGTGTTAGGTCTGATGTGCAAGTTCCCGGCTACCCTACCTTCCAGACTTGGACACGATAGTGTCATTATGGCGGCAGAAATAGGTACGGCGATGGATTCTTACCTGCACAAAAATCTACCATTACTTCATTACCATGATTATTACAGTCTGAATGTTACTACTAGACTTTGCCCGAGGTTTCGTTCGTATGTCTAAATTAGCCTCAAGAACAAAATACCCAGTTAAGATTTCTAACTAATTAATAGACACACACACTTTCTTAATAATAATTTTAGTATGGATTTTACGTTATGCTTCATCCTTTAGCCGGTGAAAGCGCGGGAGATATCATAAGGAGCAGCTTAGTTAAAAATAAATCGATCTAGTAATTGATGATGATCAATAAAAAGCTTTGATATTTGTAGCAAGAACATTAATCACTTGGCCAAAAACATGTTATCTTACATCTAAGCTTCGTCCAAAGATGCCTTGTTATGCTACAATAAATTACGAAGAGGAATTAGCTTTTACTATCTTCGTTACGAAACGGAGAGGAGAGATTATTTTTAATCACCGCGGCTTTGTTTAGGGAACTCTGAAAACGTTTAAAGTAAACCTCTTGGATTTTATCTAGGTGCTTTGGTGATACTGTGACAGTAAAAAAATCTTGATTTGAGTTATAAGAATAATAGCTAACTCGGTAAACGTTGTTTTGCCATATAAATTCTTTATGGAAAAAATTAATTGATCACTAATTATGGAGCGGGATGAAAAATTACTGAATTACTAATTCTTAAATTAAAAGTAAAAATACGAGTTAAACAAGCTTTTATTTAAATGCACCAAAAAACACAATATTTTTTACTTTTTGACATATTATATTACTAATAACCGTCACCTGTATAAATAAAAAAAATATGGTTAAATATTTTACTAAACGTAATACGCCAGAACAGTTGAGGCTGTTCGATTGTTTTCTTTTTTGGTGTGTTCGACGAAGTCTGAGTAAAGGTTCTTGTGAAAAAAATATTGGGGAAATTTTAAGGATAAACATTGCTTTGATTTTTCAAACCTATTAGTTGTCAAATCAGGAGGTACGAAGTTGACTGGGTCAGCTAGTAACCCATATAAATCTACAAATAAATATAATTGGAGTGTCTGTATGTAATATTAAAATAACCTCTTTTTCTACATGCATATATTATATGTTTACAAGGTACAAATACCAAAACTATATTTTTAAAATTTTTGTCTTTCTGTTTCTGTGAAACGGCTGGACCGATTTTACGGGGCTTTTACTGGCAAAAAGCTAATGTAACAAGGAACGCCTTACGCTACTTTTTTCTTAAAATTTTATTAAAAAAATGTATAGAATAAAATAATAAATAAGTCGCGGGCACAGTTTGTAAGTAAATAATAAATAAATAAACTCGTCATTGTTCCGTTCCTTACCAGATAATTGTTTATTGAATCGGAACTTTAGATTAGACTTGGGGTGGTCGATGAAGTGTGTATCCGTGGACAACCCACATACGTTCAGTCACGTATGTCATAGTCATAATCATCGTCAATATTTCAGCACTATAGTAACCCTTACGTCAGGTAGATTTTTAATACTGAGACCAATCTACGTTACCTTCTGTGATAAAGATTCTAATAGCTTGTTTATTTTAAGCAGAAATATAATGACCCCATCGCCCGCTTCAGAATAATCTCGTCGGTTAGGTGGTAGTGGTGAACTAGCAGTTTTTTTTATCAAATATTTTGTAAAATCCCACGCCTAAGTTAACTAGGTACGGCAAGCAGAATAGGAGATAGTTTTAGATGATGATGCATAATTGGGATGCTTGATGTCTCAATCTAAATTCAATATGGCGGATACACTAAAGTCTATAGCTTACTAATTAGACTGATCAAAAATATGTTAATAAACACTCTACAAAATGATATGTATATTAATTTGATTAGAACTAGTTTCTGTGTTTCGGCACTTATCAGCAAAATTAAATAATAATTGTATTTTTTTTATTATTTTTGGATTCAGTATTTCACTTTTCAAAAAAGCCGAGCTATATTGTGTGTTTGGTGAGTGAAGTGATTCGTAAAAAATGTCCAGAAGTTTTAAAAACGATCCTGACAAGTCCTGTTTTATTTGTAGTGAAATTACTTTTGTATGTCAATGAAGAAATTAACATCTTTAATTAAAAAAAAAAGAAAGTTTAATTTTGGGTTCTTCACATTTGTTGTGTTTTGAGTGTAGAACTTCTTTGAAGAAATTTAAAAGTTATTGCCCTTTTATTAATATTGTAGCTAAGTTATACACATTTTGTTATGTTCTTGGTGAATGGGACAGCAGGGATAGTAAGAAATAAGGTGTAAGGTGTCGCCTGTTAAAACCGTTTGCCACGTAGGGTCCCGGGTTCAATTCCCCCAAAGTTGCCCGACCTGGGAATTGAATTCCCAGGTCAGGCAACTTTTCTTAAATGTTTATCAGATTTTTCTGAGTAAGCATTACATTGCCCGAGATCGGAATGTGTCCAAAGTAGCGATAGGCTTGCCACCTATCACATCAGGGCACTAGTACCTTGGCTAATCGTGGGTGTGTTCTTGTATATATCTACTGGTTTTACGAGTGAGTGGATAGACGGGCAGAGCTCTGCCTAGCCCTTCGGGTATAATAGACGGGAAGGTACTTTTTTTTGTAAGGTTAA
>DVZL01008309.1:0-10313 GCA_018236625.1 Lasaia peninsularis | reverse complement strand
ATATTCTACCGAGAAAAAGACGTTGTCACGTAAAATCGTCGCCCGTAAAACCGACTTTACAGGCAACCATTTTTTCAAATAAGATGCCTATTATTTAATTGAAATTTGGGAGAATTTTCTTTCTGTCAGTGTTAACCAGTAAAGAATTTCATTTCATGCCCCTGTCAATTTAAATTAATGTTTACCAATATTTTGACTTGATCCCTTATATTAAATTTTATTTCGATATCTTGATATGAAAGTTTCGTGTCATAGTGATAATCGCCACACTCCTCCTAAACGACTTAATCGATTTTGATGAAACTTAATATGTACACTTGCTGCCACCAATTGATTGCAATTATAATTAAATAATAATATAAAACTTTTTCTATCTGTTCTTTCTCTATTAGAATCAGTATTACTCTTAAAACATTTTTGATACCTATAATTAATTATTTTCAATAGGATATCACAATTCCTAGCATTTCAACAATTAGCAATTTTTAAAGTTTTTATTGTAGTAGGTACTTAACATTGTGATTAGTTGAAGACCTCGTTTTAAGCTTACACCAAAAGTAGAAGATACAAACAGATTATAAAGTTACAATAAAGTTAGTATCGTTTTTGGGTTCCGTATCCAAAGGGTGAAAAACGGAACCCTATTACTAAGACGTCATGAACGGTGATATAGCTAGACAGGATCAGCCAATTCCTCATTGTCACCGTAAGTGTACAATTTAAATAAAACACCGTAAATTGAAGGGTTCCGTACCGTTATGTGTAAAAATTTCAAAAATTCGCGTTTGTTGTAGTTAAGCTTCAAATAATTACTATTTTGTTTTTACCATTTGTTGCTATAGCGGCGAAAATACATTATCTGTGACCATTTCAACGGTCTAGCTATTACGATTTATTAGATATGTCTTGGTAACAGATAATAAAACGAATGGGGTGTTAGTAATAATATCATATTTTTACCCCTTGGGTACGGTATTGTAAAGAATACAATACTTCAAATTTCTTGTATTATTTTATTAGCTTATTAAGGAATGAAATTTATTCAAAATTAATATAAATTATATGCATGTTTTTAATGTCTAAAATTTAACAATTAGTTAACAATTTCCCATACATTTTATTAATCAAATTATAAATATAAATGTCACGTGTAAAACCAGCTTAAATTCATTTTATTAAAATAAGTAACTATAAAAAAAATTAAAAAAGAAATCACATCATGGGACCTACGACGATATATATATCGTCGGCTAATCGTGAGTGCATATGTAGTTCTACCCACAGTTTCGAGTATATGAGCATGAAATTATTAATTTATTTTTAATCTTTTATTATATAAAAATCAGTCGGGTTTACTTCCTGACGCTATAACTCCGGAACGCATGAACCGATTTTTATGGTTTTGCATTCGTTGGAAAAGTCTCGGGCTTCGTGAGGTTTATGGCAAAGGAAACGAAACGAAATGTTACAAAAAACGAAACCATCTGGTGGCGAAACGGTATTCGCCGGGTTTGCTAGTTATATACTTATAAATTATTACCTTCTTTGTTACAGCGGAAGAACGTTTTACAACAACAACAACATCCACGACCACTACAACTGTTGCACCTACAACAACAACAACGACACCCGTACCAACAACTCCTCGTCTAGTTTTACCTCCGAGAATAAGGACGCAGAGGCCACAAAGCTCTATTACTCCGTTTATATCTGTTGAACCGACGCGCAGGAGTCGCCCGAAGATCACAACAACAGAGCGTCCAACGACAAAGACTTATGAGAAACCTCCGCCAAGGAAAACCACACCTGCAGATCTACAAGACTCACCAACAAGCCACATACCGCACATAATAGTTGCAAGTCATCCAAGAGAAAATCAGGTATGGCATTATTATTTATTTATTTTATGAATTACTTTGAAGTTTATGTACTTTCTCCTTAATAATTTGTAGGTTATTTATAAGAGAAGCTAACTAGATATTTGATCGCTAAAGGGTTTACATATTAAAATAAAGTATTGAGATATTACGTACCACTTAAAATATGTAATAACTTATTTGTAACTTGATGAATGCCTATTTTCGAATAAAGACTATAGATATATAATAAAAATAAAATTTAATTTAAATAATTATTCGAATAAATTAATATAATATATAATAAATAAAAAATATCAATTTTGGTGAAACGTAGTCTCTATGAACTTGACTTTCTAATATATTTTATGCTTCAAATATGGTTTGTTTAATTGTTTTGTTAATTTTTGACTCCTACTGACTAGCACAATAATTCCACAAATAACATAATATGTTAGATGAATATGATGTTTGTAATCATTGGTATGTTTTATTATTATTGTTGTGAACTCTACCCCGAGGTTAAATTAATATTGTAAAAAGTATTACTGTCCATATGACTCATCTCCGTAGAATAGATACTTCCTTTATGGGCCATATACGTTTTTACTATAAACTTCCCGACCAAATAAAAGATCTATCTTTACATAAATATAAGAAATGCATTAAGTCTAAATTATACTCGTACAATAAGTTAAAAGGCAAAAAAAAGCTTTTTAGAAAATGATTTTATTATATTACGAGTTGCTATCAACGAGCCCTTTCATTTGATACCCATGTTGTAGAAGTGCTTTGAAAACAACTATTTGGCCATCTTGGTTGTTCCGCCATATTGAATTTAGAATAATGTGTACCTTATCGTGCATTGTCATCCAAACTAAACGGGTATACAAAATTTCAGCTTAATTGGGTGAAGATATCTACCTCAAAATTGAATTCTAAGATTCCACTCGAACATACATACTTACATACATACAGTGCAGGTTAAATAAAAGTTTAAAAAAAATAAGCTATACATATAATAAAAAATACATTTTGTTATAAGTACAGATAATAAATTTGTATTAAATTTCAGATAATCGGAAGTGGTAACAATATTCGAGCGGAACAGACGCCGAGAGTGAATGTCCCACTTCCGGTAGATGGCGACCGTCGGGAAACAGTCGGTGCTCGTCTTAATATCGGTGCAGTCGTTGCCTTAGGGGCATTTGGGGCTCTAGTGTTCCTCATAGCCATCATTACTACAATCGTAATATTAGTAAGAAGGTAAGCTGTTTTTTTTTTCATTAAAATAATTCTATGCCTCAACTAAAGCCTCCTTCTAGGTGGCCTAGTTGTTTGTACTTCGGACTTAAATTCCGGTAATCCAGGTTCGAACCCTGCCATGGGTTTTTCTAACTTAAGTACATTTTTCAAGTGCTCTTACGGTAAAATCTCTCGGATTCAGTGTATGCGAAGTGGAACTAATTTTCTTAGGGTTGGCCGGTGCAAACGTGCACCCATGTCAAATCCTCTGGATCAGGTAGCTGACCCCAATATCATCTAATATAACACGGGATAGAGTTAAGACGAAAAAGGATTTGTCTCAACTTCGAACGGTGTTAGTCACTACGACATGCAGTGACTATTAGCTTAAAACTGCATTATATTTACCATGAAGCTAAAAGCACTATCTGTTAATTACACTGCTAACAATTGTCCCCAATATCATCTATCTCATTCTAATAGGGCCGGCTAACACTCTCACAAGGCCGATTTGTTTTGACTTTGTCAGCTCCAATAAACTGACAGAAAGAGATGTTTTGACGTTGACAAGTTTAGAAAGATTTTACAATACTACATATTTGTGACGGTATAGATCGTTGTTAGAAGTGGAATTTTCAGAGAGTACTTTTAGTTTCACAGAGTAAATGTCTTGTTGATCAAAATCGCTTTAAGTTTCATTCATATTACCAACATAATAAAAATGACATTTGACATTATGCTTATCACGAGTTACAGATACGCAAAAATTATTTGAGTTACGATAAATATTATTTTATATAAATATTGTTTAATTTTATATATTTTTAATTTTATACATTTATTTATTATTTATTTACAAATATTGCCTGATTTCGTAAAAAACAGCGTGATAGAAAATATATTAGTGTGCCTCAAGGTATGAAAGTACCTTAAAATATAGATGCTTATGAAGAAATATACTGTTTTGAACATATATTATATTAGAATATATCATTTCCGTATTAATTTTGTACAATTTGCCACGTATTAAGGTACTTGAAGTACCTATGTAACGGTCAGTGTATAATTTGATATCATCACACTTTTACTTTTCTACAATTACCAATATTACTAAATTTCATGGCTCATACAATCTGAAAACATTTCGTTGTCAAGTTCGTTTATAAAATAAATAACCATTGCCTGCGCGACAGTACACTACTATTATTCTATTACTTAACATCTCCTTACTTGACCAATTTTAATGTGATCAAGATTGTTTTTTAAATAACAAAATCAGATCGAAATCTTTGGAATATATACAAGTACAAGTGTGCATTTATCAAATTTGCAATGGAGTTCCACCATATGGCGACAGTAGATAGTATAGAATATGTATAACTGGTAGTGGTGGTCACAAGAAGCAAAAGGCCGCCGTGCGGGAGCTCCCGTCTCGGTGGTACACCCTGCTGGCTCTCCCATTCCCGGACCAACAGATCGGGAGACGGGAGTTCGTCCGAACACACCGACACACACATCGCGCTGGACACTTCTCCAACCCGTTATAACCCGTGCGTTTATATTTTAAGGTACCACATGCTAATGACATCATGGCTGACTGGCATTATACAAAAAAAAGATTTTTAAATGCTGCGTAATTAATTATTAACAATACTTTTTGCTACTGTTATTATACTGTTACACACCAAATTAATTAATCTTCTAAGAAATACTTATCGAAGATCTTATAACTATGTATAACACGGTATAACAAAATATTACTTCAGGCGTTACAAAGTTAGAATAATGAACATTGCGCTTGTTATCTTGATTATGAATTTTATTATCATATAATTATATATAAGTTTGCGACTGATTTATATTATTTGAGAAAATAATTTTCATAAGTAATCATGAAAATCAGGAAAAAAAGAAAATAAAAACAAATTAGATAACAAAGAACGATATTATATACCAGATACCCAATATGACTTCTAAATATCGCACTCTCAATAATATAAGGGACCAAGTCAATTTTTTAAACTGTGACTTTAATGGCTGAGGACAAAAAATTATATTCTCTACCGCTTAACGCTGGCTTAAAGATAAATCCTCCAAAGTTTACAATCTTAACTTAAATAACAAGCATGTTATTTGAAAAGAAAACTCTAGAAATCCTGAATCTTTAAACGTCACTCACCAAAAAACTGATTTTTGGATTGTGCCCCTATATTACTGAGGCTGTGGGATGTAGCTATGACATTCTGTCTAAAAAGGTGTCTATTCAGCTGACTTTGACAAATATAAATATAAGTCTTAAAAAATATCAGCTCACTTTGAGAGAAGGCTTTGGCTTACAATTGAGGGGTTAAGCTGATGGAGATAATAATTAAATAAAAGCTATCAATGTGTAGGAAGTCTAGAAGTGAACGAAACTGAGCTATGAAAGATATACTTTATTTGAAATATTGTTCAACCATATCAGCCTTTGTCAGCCATATTGTCACACAGCGCAATTACAGCACGCTCACCGGGCACCGCACAGGCAACTGAAATTATATTATTATTATCTTATGGTTTATATTTATATTGGTTTTAAGATGTTCCGGAGTTCATAATTTGATACTCGTCGCATATTGCCGATAGCCACGGACTCTACAGTATGTTCGCGTTAATAATGCAGTTTTTCATTACCAATGAAATCACAAATAATTACAGTCATTTTGACATACAAATTGGAGTCATTCTTTCAAATAAAACGGTTGTGTTCTAATAATAAGGTCATTTAAGGTCGTATCTCACTTACACGTCCCTGCTACGCCTCGCCTAAAAATATCATTCTAATATGGGCTTTATGGCATGACCTTGCGATATAGTTTATAATGGCAACGCAGCAGACGTCGATCAGGCGGCTAAATCATGTTGCCATTATAAGCTATGTCGCAAGGTCATGTATTAAAGTCCATATTTGAATGATTATATGTTTTAGGCGAGGCGTAGCAGGCACGTGTAAGTGAACTACGACCTTTACCCTGATTATGCACTGTAGGTATACCTAACGCGAACGTAGTGTAGCGCACTCCCACAGACATTTAAACAGTATGAATAAAGGCGACGAGGAGTCTGTCGGTGCAGTCTGGTACTACCTGTGCGCGATATTTTGAGACCTGAGCACGGTGACGTCACTGACAAGTACAGTTCAAACAAAAAATAGAATTAGCTTCCACCAGCGGTGGGATCTGCGAGTTTTAGGTAGCCGTCTTCTTTTGTAAAATAATAATAATTAAGGGAGAGTCGCGGGTATCAACTTATCGTGCACGGGTAGTAGGTACGTATCTGTCCAATATCATACGTCGTGTGACGTCGTATACACATGAGGGTATTCATATATTATCCACAGATTATCTAGATTAAAACTTATCGCATCGGCACTTTTTCATACCTACTTTATGCAATACGTCAATGATATTAATTAAAAAGTGTAGATGTTGCTTCTAGACACTTTTTTTATTTACTTTTGATATTGACTCCATCATCGGTGCAATACTGAAAGGTGGTCGTTTAGAAACGGGCATAAAATATCTATAATGTTACACAGTCGAATCGTCAAAATAATATGTATTGGTAGCGTATTCACTACAAATAACTAGTAATAAATAGTTCCTGTTATTTGACCCTAACAGATAGACCGTTGTTTGTATTTAATGAATTAAAAACACAAAACAGTGTTTAATTTTTAATCTAGATGGTCTCTACCTAGCTCTTAGTTTGCAGCAGCAATAATGCGCTTAAAGGGTTTACTTGCCCTATGGATGGTACGGATAACAATCTTGATGGGTCGTTTCAAATAATGAACTCCGGATATGTGTCACGTCGTATTGCTTGTAAAATGGGAAAACGGCAGAGGTACATTCGAATGAAAAAATGTAATTGCTTTCAAGTACGACTTTTATTACACTAGCACATTATAGCACTATGTACCACATTCCTTTTTTTTTGTATCACACCTTCAAGTGCACTTGCAAAAATGGTAAATGGTAAAATATTAGAAAAACAAAGGGTAGCTTTTTAATAAACAATAAAAGTTAGAGTTAGGAAAATCAGATAATAATTATAAGATTGGCCAAAAGGTAACTTTCAAATTCAATTTAACGACAAATATGAGTTTGACTCCTTGACGTAATGATTTTAATAACCTAAAAACTATTAAGTTTAAACACAGTCTGTCAATCTGAAATACCTAATTTACGTACCATAATTACACTGACTTTATTACGGAGAAAGGTATTTATATCATTTCAAACTCTCGCAAAAGGTTATATTAATATACTTAAAAGATGTTTCACCATATTTTTGAAGGTTGATGAGGGCTTCTCTTCTAGGTGTTATTTGTATAATTTAGTAAAGACGTTATAGTGTTGGTTTTTAAGAATAAGTATTTTATTTTCACTTAAAGTGGGTAGCTGAATAATGAATTAAATATACTGATAATGTTTTAAAATAATATAATTAATTAAAAATGTATATTTTAGCAGGAAACACAACGACGGTAAAAGATATCGACATCATGTATCTCCCGATTGCAATACGGTTGCCTCTTTGGACTCCTCATCATCAGAGTCTAGAAGTGGTCTCAACCGATATTACAGACAAGCGTGGGAAGATCTACACGAGGCTGCTGGTGGGAAACATGGCCATAGGAGGAACGAGAGGGAAGCACCGAAGGATGGATCTGAGCTGGTGGTATCAGACGTATACCCAGCCGCCCACGCTAGAGACAAACGAAGGCATCATCACCACCACCACCACCGTGAACAAAGGCAACCTGATTGGCAACCGCACCGTCCCCACCATAATCATAAACCTAGATATTAATATAAGATTCGTTTTATTTATTTTGTATTTGTAAAAATACTATAATTGTACCTATAGTAAAATTTAATTAGATATTTATATCGAAGACCCGTCTTATTACCGAGCTAAAATAATTCTAAATATGACTATGTCTTTTACGTAATTCTTACTTTTTTTTGGAAAGAGTGGAGACAGCCAGTAAAGACGCTATTTTTGTATGTTTAAATATTGTAACTTTAAACAATAGTTTCAAGCGTAAGGTACCTAATATAAGAAGTGCGCATGAAGCTAAAAGTAAAGTCTGGAGATGGAAAAGAGATGCAATATTACTGACTCTTTCTAAATTGGACAACGTCAAACTATGAGATGCTAGCTACTGCAGATAGCTCGTTGTTAAGAGAGTCATTTCCAGAAATTACCTTAAGCTTCATGAACAATACGTATGTTCTTTTGAATGTTGCCAGTAATCAAATTTGATTGGGGCTGCGTGTTTTTTAAGTTGTATTTCACTTTCACACGTGCATAAATGAAATCAAATCATGGCGTATCAGGCGAGTGACGTCTATCCTACAGGCTTATGAAAGTGCGACTACATTTTCATTCTATGGGTGTGTTTTTGTTATTCATTTTTTTTAAATACTGGCAATACAGCCAGCCTCGCAACCTTAGAGTCATTCTGGAAACACTCTGGAAACAGAGTGGAAATGGTTTCGTTTTGTTCCCAGAGTGTTCTCTTCCAGAGTAACTCATTCTGGAAACAGACTGTTTCCAGAATGAGTTAAAAGTCGCGAGGGTAGCCAGTATTTTTAAAGTATGGTTTTTTGTAGCTTTGGCACAGAATGTAAATTTACGAGCTAATTGTTTGGGTACTTTTGTATGATACAGTTCAACTTCCAGATTCTATAAACTGTATGCTGCTTATTAGTATTACTCGTCAATTGCTATTGATTCTTATAATGCTATATTTTTAATGTATAATGAATTAACTTTGAATTGAATTTTTGAAACATTTTTAGACTCTTTCAAAATCTATCCTTTTTCACCTCCATTTTTCTGGAGGAAAGTTACAAAAATGTAACTTAAACTAGTATTTTGGGTAAGCTTTAAATTATTGTTTTTTGATCGGATAAGTTTAAATAAAAGTAATCCGGTCAACTTTTTGATATACTAGTAAAATGTTGAGACTTTTTTTATACTAATATTTGCTAATTGCACTATCCATTGCATTTATACTTATATTATAAAAACTATGATTGATCTTGATCTTTTCTTGTGTGTAACTTTTGAAATATTATAAACATTGCATTTTACTAGATATTTAAGAGGTTTATACCCACATAGTAGCAGAATTTGCATGTATTAGCAGTTTATTATAAGACTAGATTGATGTTAATCATTGTTTATGCTTTCACTTCTGGGTAGTTTATGAGGAAGTATTTAAAAATATACTTAATTATATTATTGATATATTGCAATCAAATGCTTATTTTATATAAATATATTATTATCTACTATCACAATTTTATATCGCAGGAATCTAACTTTTCTGGAATATCTTCAAATACCTACGGTACTTTAAGAGTGTTGATAATGTACCTAACTACCTACAGGCAAAATTATTTAATTGCATAATATTTTGTAAAATGGTATTCACACGTATTTTTACGCAATAGAAAATTGCCAGTAAATGAGTTTTTTTATACCAAATAAAATTTATTGCTCTTAAAACCTAACTTCGACATTTATGGTCGATGAATATATATATTTTTTAATTTGCAAATGTATATACATTTGGTGTTTACGTACAAAATTAAGATATAAAAACAAAGCGTTCATATTATATATTCCAAGGGCAAAACGAAAGTAAAACTACTGCCTAAAATTTCCTACACTAAAACTTTGCTTTAAAATTAATCACTATAACTGTAATTATGTCGTAACTAATAAAACAAATAAATTAGGTATAAAGTGTTATTTATTAATATAAATAAGTATATAATCAATTATGCAACTGAGTTTATTAGTTACCCTAAAAAATCTGAAATATATTTTGGGGTCTTATGAGCGCTTACATTTTAGTTAGAACAATATAAAGTCACGTGGGCAAAACGGGCTAGGGTATATATAACATGCAAATAATAAAAAAAATACTTATTTTTTTAATCCTATCACCACTAAAAAACATTTTTTTTAGATTCAGCTGATAGTGTAGTTTAGGCCGTTCTTGTGCTCGTGGCCTTATAAATAATATAAACAAAAAATATTATGTAATATGCTCATCACTTGCGGTAGCAGGGGAGCCCAAGAGGGATTTTTGGGTAGAAACTCAGGCACTTCAGATTATAACATGGTAGATACATTGTACAATCGTTGAACATC
>DVZL01008308.1:0-10314 GCA_018236625.1 Lasaia peninsularis | reverse complement strand
GTTCATCACACAAATGCCTGTCCCCGTCGGGAATCGAACCCGAGCCTCGCGGTTAGTCGACGTGGTTAGGCGTGTACCCTAGCCACTCAGCCAACGAGGTGGTATTATCATTTGTCGGTATTTGCAAAGTAAGTGAGTAGTAACTTCTCCTTTAATGGCCAGATTGGTGACAAAGGCCTCAGTTTAATCTTATTAAATATTCTACCAATATTCATCAATGATGCACACTTTTAATTTTAAGCGTCCATGTTCCATATAAGATATTTATACATATATTAATTCATTTTTGTTCGGAATTTAATCCTTAAAATATAACTTTTTTGTAGTGCGATAAAACGTCTAAGAAAAATCTTTAAGATTTTTTTAAGGTCAAGATCGGGGAAAAGAATAGAAAATTTACGGTTTTATAATAAGTTTATACAGGTATTATATGTAATAATTAATATACATCTACTAAAATTGTATTTAGTTAAAAATTATTATCTTAGATGTGATTTTGCTTAAAATTTAGACGTAAACAAAAAATAGTCACAATAGAATTCTTCAAATACAAAATATCATATTTAGTTTATTTAAATTACCTCTTTTAAAATGTTGCTAATTGAACTTCATAATCAATTAGGTATGAAATAATTGAAAATTTTAAAATTGTATCTGAAATAATTATCATAATCTGATTTTAACATGTTTTTTTCTTTGCTAAGACTTTAAAAGGTCCTACTATCTCAATTTATTTATATATTGATTTATTAACATCATACTATAATTGCAGAAAATTTCACAATGCGATAGCTTGACACAACTTATATTAAAAAATTAAAACTGTCAGTAAAAGTAAATAAAATTTATTCCTACTATTTCAAAACATATTCTAATATTTATTTTCAACCTACATCAACCAAAATACACACTTAACTGCAAATCTATAAAAAAACTAAATAAAGTGTATATTATATATTTATAATACAACGTTAGTCATAAAACCTTGAACTTTTTACGGTTAGACGAAGTATCAAGGCGATTCGCGCGGAGTCTACGGCCGCGCTCCTGACCCGGTCGATGACCGCACTTTTCGGCAGGCGCCCGGAGTTTCAGCTGTAATATGATCCTTATGCACACATACGAAGTGTTGTCACTCTAGTCTTATATATCATAGTACATTTTATTTAGGTGACAAGTTATACCATACAACTATAAATACTATCTGTGTGCGTAACTTCGTCTGCGTTTGAATTTAATTATTTTATACAATTCTAAAATAAAAGTAGCCTGAGTTGTTCCTTATTACTCCGTTATCTGCAAGTGAAATAAATAAATATTACTGGAAAAATTACTTAAATTGTTCTAACCCCAAAGTAAGCCAGTTATAATATGTTTGTGTTATCGGTATCATTTCAATAGATACAAATAATACATTTAATAAACACCCAGACCCGGAAATACAAACATCTATGTTCATCACACAAATGTCTGTTCCCGTCGGGAATCGAACCCCAGCCTCGCGGTTAGTCGATACGGTTAGGCGTGTACGCTAACCACTCGGCCAACGAGGCAGCCGAAATACTTAGTATTGCTAACGCTCTCTTAACTGGCCAAGCTCTCTTTCTACATCTTTTGTGGTGTTAACAAAATCAAAATAACCCATTCTTCTTAGTGTACGATAGCCGGCCCTTTGAGAATGAGATAGATATTTAATAATACCGACAGGTCATTTTCAGGAGTGTAATCTCCAGATAGTTACTTTAGGTTCGTGACATTATTACTCTAATTGTGCCCGCGACTTCGTTCGCGTTTTTATTTTATTATTTCATTTACACATTTCTAATATATAATTTTAAATTAAAAGTAGCCTAACTACTCCTTATTAGTTGCCTACTAGTGAAAGTCCCGAAAGAAAAGGCCCAGCCATTTCGAAGATTAACGTGTTCAAATAGAAAGACAGACAATCAGACAGATAGATAAAAGTTCTAAAAAGATTATTTTGGTATATGTACTTCGTAAACATACGTAAAACATACGCATTTAGTAAAATACGCTTATTTTAATATTACATACAGACACTTTTATTTTATTTATTTGTATAGTTAGACGCAAGTATAGAAATCTCTTACACCATCACATAATTAGCTACAAATGTCAATTCGAATATTTTAAACAAAGGAATGTGTTATTATAAATCTCATTATTATGTTGTCTACTAAATAACTTTTAATTTTAAAAGCTTTTACTTAACGTGCATTGTATGTATGTAAGTATGTATGTTCGGGTGGAATCTTAGAATTCAATTTTCACCCGATTAAGCTGAAATTCGTTAGTTTGGATGACAAGTACGATAAGGTACATGTCATCGTTCTAAATCCAATATGGTAGACCAAACAAGATGACGGAATAATTGTTTTTAAAACAATTCTACAATATGGGTATCAAATGAAAGGGCACGTTGAGAGCAACTCGAAAAATAATAAAAGATTTTTCTAAAAAGCCTTTTAACTTATTTATTTTGTAATAACATATATTATTATTTCAAAAAATCTTAGTCTCTCTAAAGTGGTTATATCTATGTAGTGCCAATCTTACATAATAGAAATCATCAAAATCCGCGAACTGCGCCGCTTCTTTTTGAAGTCTGACAAAAATATACATATTATTCAAGTAAATATTTGAAAAACTGGACAAAAAATGAATTTTAGCATCCGAAAAAAAGCGCTTTAAAGCTTGTTTGAGTCCTTTGAACCGTTATCGAAAGCACGCAGTGGTAGCGGGTAAAGGTTTAACAAATAATCTGCTGTCAGTGTCGCCATAGAAGCCATTTGTGAATATCGCGGCGGAGAATTTATAATCGACGTACCAACCTACCGCTACACGTTTAGACCGAGCTAGTATTTGCTACAAAGCAAGTTATTCCTTTGTCCTCCACTGCGTTTGATACTTTTTTGTCCCATATCATTCACCGTGGGTTAATAGGTTAATGTGTTACTCATGTCATGCCCCTTGCTTTATTAATTGATGTTTATTATGTTCTTTTGTTGTGGACATTTGTTGGATAAATACATTAATCTTAATACAGAGTTACTTATGTTTCATACACTCTGCAAGGTTTCATTTAACACTGGTCATTCAAGCCACAAAAACATTTCAATAATTTCGAATGTATTTGAGTCAATCATGAAGCTATATCTGGAGATTATACTCTTAACTATCACTAATATGTAATTGCCACCTCTTTTTTAACTGTTTCACCTCTCTTTCTGGCAAATTTGTGAAATTGACAAAGCCAAATCAACGGGTCTTGTGAGAGCAAGTTAGACGGCCTAAAGGAAGGAGATAGATTTTTAATATTGCGGACAGATCTTGTTAAGAATGTAATCTCCAGACCTTTAGCTTTGTGGAGTAAAATAGGGGATGGAAATTTGCGTGAGACTCTCCGCAAAGTTAGTACAGGTTTTATAATACAAACGATCAATAAATTAATTTTATTAAAACATCAACATTCGAAAAAAAAATAAGTGATACTCATGAATTTCCACAGATGTCGCTGTTAAAAAGGAAAACCGTGTTACCCCGAATTAAACGCGAGGCCACGGGAAAAATTTGGTACATAATAAAATATGTAAGGCTCATAAAATATGTAGCCTTATTTTTTCTCTAGATCTATTTTTAAAATAACCTTATCAAAAACATCAACAGGATTGTGTCTACACTTCTGTTTGCCGTTTATAATGCCCGATTGTGACATATTTTATAGTGTTAACATAAGCGTAAGAAATTCCCTTTATTACGGGTAAATAATTGGTATAACGTTATTAACTAATTATGTAACGGCCCTACGAGGTTCATAATCGTTTGGTAGTCAGTCTAGATTCTAAAGTATAGTAAAATTTGTGGGTAGATACCTACTGAAAAAATACACGATATTGACTAACATGTGAACAAAATAGTAGAAAATGCTATGTAATGTATTAATTTTACTCGATATATACACAAAATTCTATAAATATGAACAAACTACGACCATTTTATCCCATGATCCCACAATTTTGATCTATGACGTCTTATAATATTATTTCATTTACAAAATATACATACTGTAAATAAGATGATAAAGTATATACTTATAGGCCTTAATGCTGCACTAAATCCCTAAAATATATCTTTGTTTCATTTAATACTTGTTACCTCTACCTGTGCCTATCCCTGCCGGGATACGGGAGTGATAATATTTAGTTTTTTTACTTTTTTTTAACAATCCCCAAAACTAACAAAACATTTCATTCGCATTCCTCCTTCAAGTATCTACTGTAAGAAAAACAAACAAAATATTTGTCTTTTATAAATAAATAGACTAATTCAAGTTTTTATCTATTATACGTCCAAGTAACGGATAGCTGCAATAAAGGTACGGCTAGATGTGAAAAGAGCTTAGATAATATGAATGGGCAAAGTTCAATAAGGTCGCCCTTATTTCCTATTATCCAGCAATATGCTTTCAATCGTAAAAGAAATGTTGCAATTACCTGTGACGTATAGCGAATGAGATACTGTTACGAGGAAACTCCTAGGCTACGTTCACATAGCATTGAAATGTTGTTTTGACCGTGTTGGTCCGGGTCTCCTATGTAGAAGAGGCCATCTGCCTCCCTACCAGGCAGCTAATAAGAGGCGAGCATAGGTTAACTTAATAACTCTCTACGAGATCAAAACCATCTACCATCGCATAGGTTAACTTAATAACTCTCTGCAAGACCATGGTAAAATGCTCTATTAAAACTCACCTGAGTAAGGATCCATCCTACCTATTACTGCCGCCATAATGACATTGTCGTGTTCCTGTCCGGGAGGCATAGTAGCCGGTGGACTTGCACATCAGGCTTAAAACCCCGGCTACAGGATAGCAACTCACCTACAACATCTATGGTGTGTATAGGCCACGTTTATATCTTACCATCAGAAGAACAGTGCTTATTCGATGTCTTTTTCTCATATAAAGCTTCTGGTCAGTCATTTCCATTACTAGAAATAGGCCCTAACTTCGCACGGTTAATAATTTTCTTTATTATTAGTTATACTTAAGCTCTTGAACAATACCAACATAAATATAGCTTATTTTACGTAGGGATAATGTAGTTTTGTAAAGGTAAAAGAATAAGGTACAAATGTGCAAAATACAAAGTACCTATTCCTCATTATAAATATAGATAAAGGATGAATTTATTTTGGATATTCAAAAATCTAAAAGTTCTTTAATATAATACTAGTTGTTTCCCAGAACTTTGCGAGAATTTTAATGTTTTTAAGTTCTCCCGCTTAAACCTTTTAGGATAAGCCATGATTCCCTAAATACAATATTTCATGGATTTATCTTTGACAATTATGTACCCTAATAAAAATGCATTCCCTATTTCAGCCGCTTCAATATATTTTCTAAGATCAAATCAAGATCCCAAGATAAAGATCTCTGTACCAAAATTCATTAAAATCTGTTTAGTGGGGAAGTAACAAAAATATTACAAAGTAGAGATACTTTCGTATTTATAATATTAATTTACTATATAGGAATTTAACACCCTTACTGTGTTGAGACATTTTTTAATTCAGCATAGTACATAGTGTGCTTCACGCTAGATACTACAGGTATTCAGAATCTATATCTGATAGTGGCTGATAAGTTTTTTGCATTATGAATTCAATTTGATTTGCGTCAAGTTTTATTTATGGTCTCAATAACTTATATGTATTTAATACTCCCGATTACAAAAAACCTTAAATCCATTGCACCACGTTTTTACATCACTCAGTCTAATGTGAAAAGGGCCTTATAGGAAAACGCTATAGAATTGAATATTACATAAAATATTTTTATCAACTATTGAAACTTTATGACATCTATAAAACAATGAAAATACGAACGACCCTTTATATTAAATCCTTTGTTCTCCTAAGACGAGGGATATTGAACATCTTGTAATAGTTTTTCAACAACTTTTGTTACTTTTGAAAGATTGTGATTGACGAAGCCTCGAAAAATATTGAAATTTACGCCCATGAAGGTAAAATTAAAATTTTAGATTACACTCCGCACCGAATGCCGCGCGTCCTATTTTACGACATCATCTCTACCATATCCAATACTAGCTAATTCTAATAATGAACCTGACAAAAATTAGTACCTTCTAAGAGCTACACAACATACCTAATTTTTCTATGTGTCTAATTTTTGTATATACCTATCAGCGATTTCGAAAAAGGCTCAAACGCTTTTCTTGAAATTTTGTATATGGGGGTTTCGGGGGCGATAAATCGATCTAGGTTTTATTTTCAGGTTTCTTTTATTAATCGTGTTTTCATGGAATAAAACTTATATCATTTCAATGCAAAGCTAAATTTCGCCAATATTTGCAAAATTAGAATAGCTCAGTTGGGGAATCGGGCTCCTTAATACTCAGAAACCTGGGTTCAAAACCCATTCCGATTGCTTTTTTCTTTTTTTGGAGTTCCTTCTTTTTGTACGAAAACTGTTCCTGGAAGCCCTACAGAAACAAGAAATTGTATTTGTAAATACTAATAAAACACCAAGCAGAACTTGGTCATCCAGGTACTAATTGTTCTATATGTCTAATTATTGAAATCGGTACCTCGAAACGGGTACGTCAAAGTCGGATACTAACTACGCTCGATCACATGGACGAATTGAAAAAAACGTAACAAAAAGGCCATCAATTAAGTAACTGTATCCGTATGACCCACAGACCCTTGGAATAAGAGAGCAACAACAAACTGTTTTAATCCCCAGGCTACAACCTTCCCGGGCCGGAAAACCTTTCCCTTCTATTCAGACATCTCTGGATTCAAGTTTTTCATTCAAAATATCGAACTCTAAGTAACATCCATTTTCAATTAATTATTGTGTATTCTATTTGGATTTTATAAACTAACAAACTCTCGGGACTTTACTCGCCTTTTTTTCACTACTTACAATATCAAGGAATTGGTACTGTATTCCGTTATAGTTTGATGCATGAGGTCCCGGGTTCGATTTCCGGGTGTAGGTACTTATTATTTTTTTTCCTTTAAAAAAATAAAGTTGCCTGGGATTGGACTTTTGGCCGACATGACGACGAACTCGCCGACTAGCACGTCATGAGACCTAATATCAATATGAGATATCTCCTTTCGGAGATGGATATCAATAGGTATTAGATATCTCCTTTACCTCTGCCTAACTTTTTCGGGGATAGGGGCGTGATGAAATCTATTTATTTACTAGCTGTGCCCGCGACTTCGTCCGCTTTCTTATTTTTTTCTTTTAGTTCCGTCAAATCGGTCCAGTCGTATCAAAGATTAGCGGGTACACAGACAGCCAAACAGACAGACAGACAAAAATTCTAAAAAAAATGTTTTGGCATAGGTACCTTGAAAATATACATATGCACTTAGTAAAAAGCTGGTATTTAAATATTAAATACAGACACTTCAATTTTATTTGTTTGTATAGATTTTATTTTTGATAGTAGGTATACAATATTACACAAAAAATTAATAAATATGGTCACCCCCATGTTCCAGAAAAGGTAGACAGAGGTTACGACGACGAGGTATATACGACCCACGATTAGGCGACGATATCAAACAGATAAAGATATAATTTGACAGGTAAAAAGTCCGTCCCCATATCGGGCACAAATCACAAAAAAAAATGTTTTTTTTTTTGGTTTTTCGTCCCCGTGAGAGTACTCAGAAAATGTAATGTTAGAAAAATTCGTAGGTAAATGGTGGAAATTGAACCTGGCCTACCGATATAGAAATTCAAAACGCATACCTATCGAGGCTCTTTTTCCAAAATTAATAAACTTATTAACTATATGTGTAAAGGTATAATATATTTTGGATTGAGTTTAGAAACGTGCCCTTATATAGTAAGAGATTCTAGAAGATCTTATGAATGCAATTTTATTTTGCCAAAGACGCAAAAGTATGTATTTTTAAAAACCATAATTTTACATTTTGTGGTTACATATGTCAATTATAATCAACAAACACTTAATAAATATAAGGTCACTGTGTTATAAAATCGAATGTTTTTGTTTTGTCCTATTCATTTCGTGAATTTTAATAAAAAATATAATATATATTACAGTTAAGTGTTAATTAAAAAAAGTATTATGTTTCCGTTTTCGTTTTTCCACGTCGCAAACTTCGCAGCTTACTTTTCCGTCATTTTTTTCTCTTCATAAATTCTTCTGGCCAGAGATAAAGTTGTTTATAACACAAAACTAACCAATGACGGACAGGAAGCCGTCCATTACATCTAGTCACAAGTATTTGAGAGCCGAAACATTTAGACCTTCCCACGTGAAAAGTAAAACCAGTTCGGCGGTGATTTCCAGCAGAAGCGGAAACACACGCAACACAAACGTTCTGCCGGATATTGCTTGCTTCACAATCGACGTAAGCCTGATCACGTACGCTTGAAAAGGATCCACGTACAAAGCTACCTGAATTCACTGATATTATGGTTTATACAACCTATACAGATTAGCGTTTGTCATTAATAAAACTAAATGTTAACTACATTTAAAACATTACATATTATACGTCATCTATACAGACGTTGATTCACGTTTTTATAAAAAAATCCAAGAGACATGAATTTATTTAATACGGACGTCCTTGACTTAGAGATGCGATACGTTGCCGTGTTATTGCAGCGAGCGGTGCGGAACCGCATAGTCAAATCGCGTATGTTGTGATTTGTCAGTATTGAAGATCTACTTGAATTTACTCGTATTAAAAAAGTACCTTCACGCCTATTATCCCCGAAGAGGTAGGCAGAGGTAGATATTAGAACTCATAAGATTAGCCAAGTACTAGGGCCCTGATCTGATAGGTGGCAAGCCTATCGCTACTTCGGGCACATTCCAATCCCGGGCAATGTAATGCTTAATCGTATTTTAAATTAATAAAATACGGAGAAAAACTCAAATTTCCGAAAATGTTTTTATTAATCTTAGGTTACGTGTTCTTTTAATATTTTACAAATGCAAAAACAACGCATTGTATAAACATATTATATATTTAAAAAAAATAGTTATTTAGTTTATTTAATTTAGTTTATAGTACTGATTCACGGAACTCACTTCCTGAATAGGTTATTCATAAAAACTGTAAGATCCAAAAGCAAATTAATCTCTTTTTAAAAGTCGGCAGTGTAATGATATAGAACTATCCAATTGTTTCAGAGTACATCTGCACACCTTCTATTTAATACGAGTAGTTTGCCGTTTACCTAAAAACCGTCCAAGTTCGAGTCAGGCTCGCGCGAAAGATTTCGTACGGCATCTTTTGTTCATAAAAAATGGCAAACTCAACAAAATATGTTTATATAGGTACCTATAGTTAGTATAGGTACATACTTTTCATATAATTTAGTTGTTTTTTATAGCGGCACAGAAATACATCATTTGTGAAAATTTCAACTGTATTTTTAGTTGTCACGTTTCATGAGATACAGCCTGGTGACAGACAAACAGCGAAGTCTTAGTAGTAAGGTACCGTTTATACACTCTGGGTACGGGAGCCTAAAAACGATGTAATAAGTTAGTTATTAACACGAAACTGATTTGTACCGGTATTTGTTCTGCCTACGGTTAATATCCAATATTATAATTATTTCTCTCGCAACTACGGTACAATAACGCCGACATGTTGTCATAAACTCAAATCAAAATGGCCGCTTTAATATTAAAATGACGGAAGCAACAAAGTTTTGCCACATGAATTTAATCAATATCCACAAGGACTAGCTGTAACCGCGACTTCGTCTATGATTATGGCGACAGCTTCTTGGTAAAGTTTACATTATTTTTGTGTTTCATAAGATGGCAAGTTCCTTACCATATCGGACACTAATCCATTCTAGGGCGATTAGTTTTTCAGAGAAACAGAAAAAACCTATAAGGACAAGTTGCTCTACTCGCAATCTCGTGTCGCACTCGAAACCTCGTGTATTAAGGACAGACACCGACAACACTCGACCACGATGGCGATATAGATATATAAATCTATAAATACTATCTGTCACGAGAAGGTATAAATTATGTAAACAAACTTTCAGAAGTTCCCAATATTTGGATCAAAGGAAAAAAGTATTTATTTTTTTAAATATTTAATAAATTATTAGTAAATGAATTGCTGCAAGCATCCGTGGAAAAATACGAATAGAAATAGAAATAATAATTATATTATTAAAACTAACAAAACTAAGAACAATATCAAAATGATAACGAAAAAATAACAAAATTAATAATAACAACAAAA
>DVZL01008307.1:0-10314 GCA_018236625.1 Lasaia peninsularis | reverse complement strand
AAACACCCAGACCCGGAAATACAAACATCTATGTTCATCACACAAATGCCTGTCCCCGTCAGGAATCGAACCCGAGCGTCGCGGTTAGTCGATGCGGTTAGGCGTGTACGCTAGCCATTCGGCCAACGAGGCGGTCGGCGGTTATTATTTGTTCGATATCAGTTATTATTGAATTTTCTGCCTCTACGTATTTCTTTAATTTTTAAATAATTGATACGGCGCTTGGTAAGTCCTTTGGTAAGAATCGAACCCCAGCCTCGCGGTTGGTCGGTAGCGATTAGGCTAATCGTCAAGCAGTAAACCAACGAGGCGCTACTAGTGTATTAGTAAATATGTAAATAAATAAATGCTATGTTTAAATCGTTTCCTCAATAAGAAAATGTCGCTTACGTCATTTTAAATTTCCGCTATGTGAGGAAGTAAATGCCAACTTAATCTTCGAAGATTTTAAATTAAACATAACATACGCCAAAATGAAACAAAAATTAATAATTTATTGTATAATTCAATTGAAATTGTCAATATACATTTGTCTACACTACAACAATAAACTGACCATAGCATTTAATGTACAATGTTATTAACATATTTTTACAAAATGGACACAAATTTATTATATTTACAGCTTGGCAAAAAATGGTGATTTGTTGGAAGACTTGGTTCCAAGTTGTAGCAACTGTCTGATGGAACTTGTCACTCTTCAGAATTTTATTTCGCAATAACATATCGCAATCTTATAAAAACTATGTCTGCTCATTGAATATATTCCAGAAAAAATAATTTGACAGGTTTCTTACTCCTAAACAAGTTTTTAATTATTACTTGTCTGTATGCTTGTTCCCGTATCACAGGAAAATTACTTTAATAATTTCGGTCAATTGATTTTATTTGAATTAATTTTTTGTAAAATATATATCTTTGTTATTTGACACATATTTTACTAATATGATTTCAATATTAAAAAGGTCCAAAGTGCCATTGCATTTATCACTATTTTTGCCAAGCTGAAACATTTACACCTTAAAGAGTTATCACTGGGTATAATTTTTAATCGAATGAAATTGATCATGTTATTATGATTGTAAAAGCCAAAATGTTTGTTTTTCAAATTATTATTATTATTATTATTATTATAACAAAATCATAAAACTCTTAAGATATAAAATATATTGAGCTATTCCTATAAAAGGGATAACTTTTTGCCTTGTATTTCTAAACAGGTATATAAAAATAAATAATATATACAGAGTGCATTAATAAGGGTGAAAATTTTAATATTCTAGCTTTCTAAATGGAGTTTCACGATGTGAGTTGCAAATTAGTTCATTCTGTGCTATTTTTTGTCAATTTCTTTCATACAACAGACTTAAGAACGGGATAAGTATTAATGTTTAGTTAAAAATTTGCCTACCTACCTTACTCCATTACGAACATAGGTAAAGAGACAGATATATTAATAAACAATAAAATGCTTTCGGAATGTCATTTATTTTTTATTTTAGAATAGGCATACATTTGATCCCTATCTCTCCTAATGTAAAGTGACGATGTGACCTAAAATATAACATTCCTTTTACCTGGAAACCAGTCGTTACCTAACTAGAAATAAGAATGAGCCTATTCACTCTGGACTTAAACATAGCCGGGTGATCAGGGATATTTTTTTAATGTAATTTTTGGCATAACGCGATAATATCTATTTAACAGCCGGTGATATTTTACAACGAACTAATAATTAAAAATGATGGTTAGAATTAAGAAAACATGAACATTCAAAATTAAATCTAGATTCATAGCACAGATAATTCGTAATAATTTCAATATTTAAATCAAAGGGCTAAAATTGATATTGTAAAATATAACTTACAAATAGAAAAATACCTTTAACTCAAACTGTTACTTTCGAAATATAGGCAAGTTTTCAAATCAATTATCCACCATTAAAAATATATATATTTATGCACCCACGATTAGCCGACGACAAAAGGTCCAATAATGTGACAGGTGTTTTTTTTTTTCATTTTCTTAAAAAAATTAAAATATAATATCGGAAAACGTAACATACTTATTAACATTTATTATTATGAGTCCCTTGTACTGTTTTACATATCATTTCAGGATGGGTACGGAAAACCAGTGAAATACATTTAAACAATTTAACTAATCGTGCCAATGATAATATGTGTCTAATTATAACAATCATAAACATATTAGATCAGTTATTCTGTAAATATTTCTAAAGCCAGACGGAAAACTTGCAGTCATACTATAATCTAGAATGATAGAAAATACTCTGGTCTTTAGATACCGAAGTTACTCGTATTATTTCTATGGGTTCCTCAACCTAATATTGGAATATTAAGCCACTTTGTTAAGCTCTATCCAATTCCAAGCAAATCATCTCACATATTAGACCAGTCCTTTAAAAAATATGACGTCAATTTTTTTTAATTATTATAACATCTACATATTATTTACTAAATTAAAACTATATCTGTCATAATTAAAACTGAGCAAGATTCGAAGATTAAAGATGAAAAATGAGAAGATGACGAGAAAAAAGATGAAATAAAATGTAAAAAATTCATTATGAGATAGAACTGGCAATACTAAAGCGTAACGTCACTTTTTTTAAATGCGATAGGCTGTAGTGAATCAAATGTTTTTTTTGTCAATTTTAATTATACATTATAATTATTTCCAAATTTATTAAATATACGCCACAAATTTAAAAATTGTACAGAATTGTAAAGTCAAATTAGTAGAATTTATAAATTATTTGTATAATATCAAGTTTATCACAAGTCTTTAAGAACTTGTAAAGAAACATTTTTTAACAAAGCAGAATTGAAACCACTTATTTTGAAAAGAAAAAAATATACCTTTTTGCTTGCTTTCTGTTCTTTTTTTAAATTAATCTTTTTGTCTTTTTTTAGTTATAATCATTAAATCAATTTGTAATTTCATGTTACCACTAATATTCCTACACGAATTCTTGTCATTTATGTAATTCGAGTTTTTGTATAACCTTATTTTTAATGACATAATATAATGTATTTTACATTATATTTTTGGATGTCTATAAGATTGAAAACAATGATTTTCGAATTCATTTATTATAAGTTTAAACACAAATAATTCTAAACCAACCCCATACGCTCTGATCTCAATACTCATTAAATAAAAATTTAAATGTAAATAGTCCCAAAATGCTAATCAACCATGTACCTTTATCAGCTTTAATTTTAAAACTATTACTAAATATGATTGATAATTATTTTGTTATTAAATATACATCAAAATACTAAAAGAATGCTCAAGTAGAGACCGGCCCTGTAAATATACCTTTCTTTTATATATAAATTTAAAACTCATATTGGGTATATTTCATAAAATTCTATATGCAAAAAAAACCCTAAAACATAAACCAAAATTTCACAAGATTTAAAATTATTTCAATTATGCCAAATGACTAATATGACCTTATAGTAATAATATCAAACTAGTAAGGACATTTCTACATTGGCCCGAAATTCCAAATTCTAAATTTCATCCCGTTTCTATTGACTAATGCACCTACAGGATGTTACCCCACTACTATGTACTGTTGCCCTTCGATTTGTCATCAACCTCAAGAGTGTCCTGAAAAATAAAAAAATAGGTAAATAATTACATATTCAGCTTAATGTACTTGTAAGATATACTTGAGACTACTAAAGAATCGTCATCTACACACACATAGAGTTCTATAGCTTATAAGCTCGAACGATTTCCTTGAAATTTGTGGGGTTTCGGAGGCGATAAATCGATATAGTTTTCAATAACTTATCTTAAGATTACTAGAGTTTTGTTGCTAAGATATTTTTGTTAATAACAGTGGTTGCCTGGTTACGGTAGCCCAATCTCTTATCGTTGATAGGTTATTAAAAACGGCCATTAATCGTGTTATCATTGTATAAAAACCCTATAATATTATAGAATACGAAGCTAAATTTCGCCACCATTTACGAAGTTAGAATAGCAAGGTCGGATAATCTAGCGCCTTAAAAACCGGGTTCAAATCTCGGTCAGATTGTTTCTTTATCTCTTTTTATATTATTTATATATTTCATCGGAAAGTAATTTGCATAAGTATAACCAAATATTATTCCAATTAAACATGATGCTCGATCACTCAGATACTTTTATTTTAAGATAATAAAATTTATTTCATTAATACAGGTTTCCTCACAGATTCTGCTTGGAGAATCTCTTTTTCACGCTTACAAATTATTTGTGATAATACTTTATGTGATGTAGATAATTTTTATATTAACAATCAAACAAAAATAATGGTTCAAAATAAAGTTCACTCATAAATACTAAGTCAATGAAATATTATAGATAGTAATTTATTTACTGTGTAACGAAAACTATGTGTGTATGTAAAGTCCATTCGTTTAGATAGTGTCTATACACAATACACATAATAGTCGCAGATTTGCGACGCGCGCGGTCCCTTTAACACACAACACGGCGAAATCCTTTAACACATGCCAGGCGGAGAGTAAAATGGCGACTATATCTAAGCGAATAGACCTTACTCAGTTTATAATCTAAAAGTCTAATGTTAGGTTGAAATTTATGTTAAAAGCTTTGAATAGGGTTGCATATCGACACCAGCAATTTATACTACGCTAACTCGAATTTTAGCAAAATTGTTTCTCTTATGTCAACGGGTCTAAAAAAATCGTAAAAAAATACGTAAAAAACAAAATTACAAATCTTATAAACGCTAAGTAAAGGTATTTTTTAAAATCATTCGATTTAAATTACGCTAATTGTATATAATGTGCGCTGAGAGATGTCGCTTCGCTTGTTTGTTTATATGAGTTAGCGTAGTATACATTACTGGTGTCGTTACGTGCAAGTCTACCGGCTACCCTACTCTTCGGATTTAATACGACAATGTCGGTAAGACGGTGGATCCATACCCGGGAGAGTTGCTGCACAGCACTCTACCACCAGTAAAAGTACCTCAACCACCAGTAAGTAAAATACCTCATCATTTTTTTAAGCCAATCCGGACAAACTACGTAATATTTAAGTTAAGTTTTGACGTTCAAAATTATTTTTTATTCTGTAAATAGATCACCCAATTATTAGGAAAACCTGTCAACAGTAGACATCTAAAGTTGAATTTGTTTGTTGTTAGTCTGGCAACTTATAAGCCAACCTGGATGGTTTCATTGACAAGTCTTATACTAAATGACTTAAACATGTCTGATAATACATATATATGGCAGTTCAGATGCCACTAACTAAACTTACTTTAAAAAGTAAAAAAGACTTGGTGCTGTCAAATTAGTTTGTAAACTTTTATGCAGACATTTATTCTATGCCTCAGAATATTTCCATTAAAATTTGTATAATTTATGGTGTTCTGACTAAATTGACACGACTAAAATGTTTTATCTGTTTGTCTTTTTGTTTCATTGGCATTTAAAAAGATACCTAAAATAACTTTAGTTAGCTTGCAGAGGAATTACCACCATTTTCCATCATTGTTTCGTTTACATAAAAAAAACTTTCAACAAATTAAAAAAAAGTACTTTCACGCCTACCGAAGGGGCAGGCAGAGGTGTGCTAGTATATCAAAGACTCGTAAGTCCAGTAGACATACTTGAACACCCACGATCAGACAAAGTACTAGAGCCCTGATGTGATAGGTGGGTAGCCTATCGCCACTATCGCACATTCCAATCCCGGGCAAGATAATGCTTACTCAAAAAAATCTAAAAAATATTTAAGAAAAATTGCCTGACCTGGGAATTGAAACCAGGAACTTACGCGGCTAACGGTCTTAACAGTGTGTATACAGCTTTTCTCACATCTACACACCCGCACACACTTGCAATCACCTATCACACACGCACACACACGTTTAGCCATATAATAAAATCAAATATACTAATAGTTAGATATTATAGACTGACTCCTATGGAAGAGCGAGGCCTATTTATAGATCTATATTTGTGTTTAAAGTCTTGACAACTGAATGATTTGTAACATTTTGATTCCTATACTGCGCATCGTAGCCTTGATGAAATGCAATCAACAATCAACGTAACTCATTACATAATTTTAGGAAATCAGGTTTAGATCAAATGTAAATATTTAATAGAATTTGTATATTTGTTCCTACCATGCCAGAACACTGCGGTGCTCCAGTAAGACCAGAATACTGCCCCAATTAGTTTAATTTTCAGAATCAATCTCGCTAATAAAATCAATATACTATTTTTTCCTTGCCTTGCTTCGAGTACCCTTTATAAGCCATCAAGGTACTCGCAAGAGAAAATTGTCTATTGGCTAAATGAATCACCAGCAAGACTACTGGTGCTGTGTAGCGTTACTTGGTAGGGATCTATCGCTTTACCTATTTCTGCCGCCATAATAATAATTACATTGTCGCATGTTCCGGTGTGGAGGAGGCATCAGTGGCCTAACATCCCGATCTTTTTTTAGGGTGACATAATCAATGGGTACAAACGTACGGACAATATAGTAGTATACCGTTTTACCCCTTTAATTATGATACCCAAAAAAGATCGGGATGTTACACTATCTAAAAATTTACTTATACGTATTACTTATAATTACCTTCCTGATACAAATACAATATGGTGACGAAAAATGGGAAAATGCTTGCCACTTATCATATATGTAGCAAGCCTATCGCTGCTTCAGGCACATTCCTTTTCTGGGCAATGAAATGTTTACTCATAAACACTTAAGAAAAGTTGCCTGACCTGGGAATTGAAACTGGCAGCTAACGCTCTTAACAGGCGACAGCCGTACCATTACACCACAGAGGTGACATTAATAAAATTACAATATGTAATATATTATCAAAACTTATCTTTCGTTAACTGATTACAAACATTTTACTTGTGAATAATTGTGGGGAATACTTAGTAGTAGATTGAAATTTTCTGATATCCTTTGGGATCATAATACTCATAGCTTGCAACTTCTTATTTGGAATATGGTTGAACTACATATTGTAAGCTTCGTTTTTCTCATCAAATGTATTAGAAACATAATATTTTCCACATTACATGATATTTCGATTTAGAAATATATCGAGCAACAACTCGTTGCCGTTATCACTATTTAAATATGGATAGCGACATCTATTGTTCTGAAAGCAACTTAGCAAATAAATCACGTTTGTTGTATGGGAGTTCCCTTAAATATCTATCTTATTCTGTGTTTTAGTATTTTTATAGTGACAACAGAAATACATCATCTGTGAAAATTTCAATTGTTTAGGTATCACAGTTTTTGGCATATCATCTGTTAAAGACGCACAAACAGGGTTTCGTCTTTATTCCCCATAGAATTGGAAACCTAAAAAATCATTATCGTAGAAAAAACGACAACAAATTGGAAGTGAGCTTGACGTGGATTTTTGTAGTTTTACTACGTTTAAATCGTGTGAAGGTTCTAATTGTGTAAATACAATTGAGACTAAGATGATGATGATGGATGTCCTAAAACTAACGTAGAGAAACGTCGAGATTAACAATATGGATTTCATAAACTCCCATTAATTGGAAAGTTGCGAACTATTAGCGCCAGTCTCTGGGGATTTATTAATATTTCAATCTAACTTATATGACTATTATAGGGAATACCGGTAAATGAAAAGCTTAGTATGTTTGATAGAAATTTGACACCTCCATACATATTTTGTCGCTTCTCTGGTTTGATTTGAATTTGAAGACAACTTGATCTTTGTTTTTTCAGTTTATCTGATAAACAACGTTGCCTATCACGTCATAGGATCTAATATCGTCGGTTAATCGTGGGTGCATATGTACCCTTTTTGGGATAGACGTGACTACATTTTTTTTTAAATGGTTTTTAAGCATCTTGTAATTTTACTGCACCATCTTTCAAACAGTAATATTAGTATTGTGTTATTAATATATTGTATTAGTATTGTAGTTCCGGGTGGTGTGATGGTAGAAACGGCTGATGGTATAAATCATCTCAAAACTTTACCACTTAGTCACAGTCACCGTGTTAGTGACAAATATGCGTGTGTTTTAGAAATTAGTAAAATATGTAAAATTAATGATGAATGATTTTTTTTTTTTATGATATTGGAAGGCAAGCAAGCCAAAAAATAAATATTGAATATTATAATTTTCAAATAAGCGTAAATATCATTGTATTTGGACATAAAATGTAACTTTAAGACCTCTAGGGATTAAGATATTTTATTAATAAAATTTGATATAACAATAAGTTAAATTTCAATTGTGCACAATATAGCTTCGTTTACAACTTCGCTAATAGGGTTGACACTTTTGCGTTTTTGATTGAAATGTTAGGATGGATTTGGCCTTATTTTTTAAAATTAATGTGTATTTTGAAGTTAAAAACACTGACCTTATCAAATTGTTGGGTACAAGCGTTTTAAATTAAATTTATTTTGTTTTAGTTTTTGTTATCGTAATAGTGTTAATGTAATGTTCGGTAATGTTTTCAAATGTAGCTGGTATAAGTTGGGTTATATGTTTGATAACACATATCTTCACACCAAGTGCCTCGCGTAGTAAGCAGATCGTATCGAGTGTTACAAGCCATGCTTCCTGAACACTTGCCCAGCTTTTCACACATTAATTACTATTTTCATACAAACACGTTGGTTCCGGAGATTCTAGACGACAACCTCGGGGAAAAATACTTTGCTTACTTTTAATAGGTTCATATCGTGTTATTCTCGTTCTAATACTGATATGAAAAATATGTTGCTAAATACAGAGTACCAGGTTTATTATTACTACATACAAAGACGCTTCCCGTTCCTGTGTGTCATCTGATTTTCATGCGATTTTTTTATGTGTCTGCATATATAGCATGCATAATATACCCTTTCAAAGCCTGGGTGAAAATAAGAATAGTTCGATATCTGACTTAAATTATTTTTTAGAAACATTTATTTGCGATGTATTGAATATTTCAAGGAACAATGTACTGAAATCAAAATTTAATGACAAGTTTAATTTAAGATTACTGTTCGTATTATTAAAAATGAACTCAACGTAATCAGATAAGATCGATAAATTAAAATATATATTTCAAAGAATAGAAAAAGAGAGGATTGTCTATTCATTTTTTTATACGAAAATTAATTAAGTAAAGTATTATTACGAGTACAATAAAATTGATACTCATAGGGAAGGATATCGATTCAAAGAACAAACAAAAAACAAACATAAACGTGTTTTCACAAAGTGTACATTGAATTTTTTAAGTTTTTATTAGGTGGCAACCCTACTAGCGAACCATTAAAACTTTATTACGAACTGCTATGTTATTGTTGAATGCTTTTTGATATCAGTTTAATGATTCCAGAGATAATATAAAGGAAGCCAGCTTATTTACTTTTAATATTTCTAAGAAATGGTCTTTATTGTTGAACATTATTTGGTATTATGAGAATTAATTTTGGGTATAACTCATGATAGACTGATAGCTGCTGAACTACTTTTTTATTATATAAGTAATCAAATATAAAGAAATAGAGTAGAGTATAGGACATTGTTTTGCAAACTAGAACCAACCCAAAAAAGTAATATGTGATTATATTATCTGTTGATAATTTAAAATTTAAAAGTATGAAAAGAATTATTTGAAATAAAATGGTCAAGTACGAGTTAAAGGTTTCTGTACAGCATCTGTTGTCTATAATAAATTAAAAGCAAAAAAAATGTTTTAAGAAAAATCTTTTATTATTTTTCGAATTGCTCTCAATGAGTCCTTTTATTTGAAACCCCTATTGTAGAAGTTTGCAAAAGTACCCATATTCCGCCATCTTGGTAGGTCCGCCATATTGTATTTAGAATGATGGCATGTACTTTATCGTGCATTGTCATCCCAACTAAACGTGTATACAAAATTTCAGCCCAATCGGGTGAAGATATTATCTACTTCAGAATTGAATTCTAAGATTCCACCCGAACATACATACTTGCATACATACAATGCAAGTTAAATAAAAGCTTTTAAAAATAACGAAATTTAACCATGTCGCACATAATAAATAATTTTACCGTAAATAGGCAACTATATTCTGAGAGTATAGCGCGCGACCATTTGTCGAGTTTACCGCGATCTAAATGTGTGTAGCGACATCTATTGGTTGAGTTGTTGTCGTTGTCGTTGTATGCCTTTAGATATTTACTTTATTTTATATTTTAGTATTTTTTGTTGTAGCGGCTACAGAAATACGTCATCTGTGCAAATTGAAACTGCCTACGT
>DVZL01008306.1:0-10314 GCA_018236625.1 Lasaia peninsularis | reverse complement strand
AAACTGTTCTTACCTGTCAAACGTTTGATTGATGTTCATGTATCCAGTGAAACGAAGTTCACCGGGTCAGCTAGTTTGTATATAAATTTAAACATTTATAAATTAGTCCACGGGAAAGTACATTAAGAATTTAATCATATGTATGTGTTTTACAATAGTGATTACTGTCAATACTAAAAAGTATATTTTCTTAAAACAATGTATAATGCATTGTGAGTTGGTAAAATTAATAAAAAAAAATAACGTAATGACGTCACCCTGGGACATGCTGTCAGGCATATAACTAGGTGTAGTAGTTTTTTGTAATAAGGACAAATTTCAACGGTCAATCCTTTTTAAGTTCCGTACTCAATGGGTAAAAACGTAAACATATTACGTCTCCGCTGTCCGTATGTCTGTCTGTCACCAGACTGTATCTTGTAAACCGTGATAGTAAGACATGAGTAATTTTCAAAGATAATATATTTCTGTTGCAAATACTTAAAAATAGAATAAACTAAGTATATAAATGTTACCATACAACAAACGTAATTTTTATTGATAATTCTACGGAGCCCTTCGTGAGCAAATTCGACTCGCACTCGGTATGTTTTTTTGTATGTTCATCTACGTCAATTATAAAGAATTATTAACGATAGCTTTTTAAGATAGATTATACTACAGATGTGGCCTCATTTAAATTCTATGACTATTGGATAAACAAGCCTTTTTTAATATCAATTTTTTTTCCCGCATTGGTCCGAGTCCTCCATGTAGGATGGACTAATTGCCTTCCTACCAGGCATTTCGTAAGAGGCGAACATGGGTTAACTGATCACTAAAAAAATGACAACTGGTGTTATAGTGCTGTGCAACAACTCGCTCGGGTAGAGATCTACCGCCTTACCTATTCTTGCCGCGATAATGACATTGTCGCGTTCCGTTCCGGAGGGTAGGGTAGCCGGTAGACTTGCACATAGGCCTAACACTCCGACCATAGGGACACACCTACAACAACTGTGGTGTCCAGAGGCCACGGTTGTATGTATATATGTATGTATTAATGAAATTATAAAAAATATCCAAACGCAATGTTAATCAAGATTATACAAAACGAATAAAGTATATATTTGAAATAACCTTACTTTTTGTCTGTGATATCACGAAATAATATTACATATTTTATGCAATATGATAACATTAGTCTAAACGCTTTTACTTTGGGTAACCTTTAACGTCACTCGACCATTTAGTGGGTACAGGTTAGTGTGTTATTTTTATTACATAACCTATATACATACTCAAATAACTCGATAAAACTATGAAAAACCCGGTCAAGTGCGAGTCGGACTCAAGCACGAAGGGCTCTCTACAACTATATGAAAAAATTAAGTTTGTTGTTTAATTTTGAAAATTTATTATATTCTGGTTTTAGTATTTGTTGTTACAACGGCTACAGAAATACATCATCTGTGAAAATTTCAACTTTCTAGCTCACACAGTTTAGTAATAGGGTTCCGATATTGTTCTATGGTTACGGTACCCTAAAAAGAATGGGAGAATAATTGGCGCCAAAAATGATTTCTTTAAAAATTATTTATTGTAGTGACGAACTACGCCAGATTAATTCCAAAATACTAGTCCTATATAAATAAAGAACTACTTGTATACAAATACGTAATTAACAAACTCAGAAGTATTTTCTATTAAAAAAGTGTACAAAATGAAGTTTGTAGGTATTGCATCGTTCATCGACCTTAACAGAGGGCTTTGTTTCAACAGATTTACGTAAGTACGAGGTTTTTACTTCGCTTGCATTTTTCACCAAATTAAATAAAAAGGAGGTTCTCCATTCATATTTATATTTTTAATTTCTATGATAATTGGAAGGTTTATAGTTTAAGCGCATTTAAGTTATGTTAAATCAAAATGCCTACGTGTATTTTTAATGTAAGCTAGTCCCAGTGAAATTAGGGGTTTGACCGATTATAAGACCTACCCGATATGCAAAAAAAAATGTATGTTTGTCAGGTTCTAAGCTACCTCCCAATTAATTTTTAGCCAAATCGGTACAACACTTACAAATTGAGTAACTAACACAATTCTTTTATATATCTATGCAAATTAATAAAATTGGAGTGTCTGTATGTGATATTAAAATAACCGCTTTTTACTAAATGCATATGTATATGTATATTTTGTTTGTCTGTCTGTTTGTACCAGCTAATCTCTGAAACGGCCGGACCGATTTTGAAGGGACTTTCACTGTCAGACTGCTGATGTAATAAGGAATAGTTAAGGCTGATTTTATTTCGGAATGTTATGATAGAAGTGTATAAAATAAAATAATTAAATAAAAACCCGGATTAAGTCGCAGGCACAGCTAGTATACATGTATATACTCACGACGTGCCCCGGCTTCATAAGAGTATATTATGCAGGTAATGTACATGTATACTTTATAAATAATATTTTCTTAAGAGATAGAGCGATTAAATGGGAAGGTATTTAATCGCTCTATCAATTGAGAAAAACGCATCAAAATTCGTTGGGCATTTTAAAGATCTAAGCCTAAATAAGGAGAGACAGCGGAAAGCGATTTAGTTTGATTATGCAGATAATGCACATATGTATATATAAACCTTAACATTTAAACGCTCTATCGATTAAAAAAACGCATCAAAATTCGTTGGGCATTTTTAAATATCTACGCATACATAAAGAGAGACAACTGAAAAGCGATTTAGTTTTATACTATATACCTAGTATAGATTACATTGAATATTCCAATATCGTGTTAGATTTTATATTTAGAGCACCTTTGCACAACATTTCTTTGACTTTTGTTCCATACCATAAGCTTGCTGGGAGAAATCGCTATCTTGTCGATAAGGCTGTCTTTGGGTATCATTTAGTCTATAAGTTTTATTTTGTATGTTTGTCTCTTTTGTATTTTTGGGTACATTATTATGTACCTAATTACAAGAGTTATTCTATTCTATCCTAAAAACACCCTAATGTTCAATCCTAAATTGACGCTTCAAAATAAAAGAAGCCACAAAATAAAAGAAGAACCCACAAAATAAAAAAAAAGAAGTTTTATGTTGTATATTTGTCTCTTTTGTAATTTTTGGTGCAAAATAAGTAGTTATTTTATTCTATTCTTTGTCGTCGAACAAGCAACCAAGCGAGAAAAAAGTAAGAGGGCAGACGACACTCTATGAGAACACCATAGCGTCTATACATTATTGATACGTTTAAAAATGGCACTTAATGGTCGAGATGGTGGGAGACGGAAACGTCGACGGAAGCGGCGTCACGGTCGACGGCGTCCCCATGACGTGACACAACAGCGCCCCGACAACAAAACCATTTATATTGGACCTTGTAATCAAACCATTATACAAAAAATGGAACTGCCGTACAATAATAATCGTTTGTTTGGGCTCCGTAGCTAAATGTACCTTATCAATAAGGCTCCGCTGTCTGCCTATCACCAGGATTTATTTCACAAATGGTGACGGACAGTTGTAATTTTCACAAATTATGTATTTCTGTTACTGCCTCAGCAACAAATACAGAATAAAACTAATATTTAAAGGATACAACAAACGTGATTTTTTTGCCATTTTCACATACGAAACCATTAGTGCGCGACTCCAACACGTACTTGGTCGGTTTTTTTAGATACGGCTTCGTAAAAACTATTATTATCCCGGTGTAGTTCCTTCTGCGCATACACTGAGATTGTTTGACGAGTATTTTAAGGAGTTTAGGTTTATGTTCCCGGAGTATTTTTAACAGACTTTAAACAAGTTTTCAATTCTGATATATTTTTTATTAGTTAAATTTTAATGATTTTTCGTCCCATATTCAGTTATTGGAAAATGATTAAGCGCTTTCTAAAAAATACCTACCAACAAAAACAAAAAAAAATAGTATTTACTTTAAGTCAGTTTATCGCAGTTTTAAATAACGATTCATCTCTTAGGTTGTTATTAATAATAACTAAATAGTTTATTTATCCATTCAGTTGTGCGCAATAAACAATTTTTGGAACACCTAGGTGCAATTATTAGAGTGTTGTTTCAACGGAATAATTCCATTGCAGCGTGCATGTAGTGTTATGGAAGAATTCCATTGCAAATTGCACATAATGTTGTGCAAACGTGAATATTTAAGAAATTACAAATAAATTCCCCCAATGCGGGCGAATTATTCGAAATATGCCAGAAACATGCAGGATGTTGGCAACATTGCATTAATGCGGGCTGTGCGTGCTCATAACAAAGTGGTGGTAAATATAATTGGTAGGTCGTTCCATAATACTATCTAGTACCTGGGTGACCGAGCGTTGCTCGGTTTTTTTAGTACATCATGTTTTTTTTGAATAATATTTATTTATACAAAATTTCCATGTCACAATGTTAGTTACCGTACTCCTCCGAAACGGCTTAACCGTATTTACTAAATTTTATATGCATATTCAGTAGGTCTGAGAAAATTTTTCAAGTGCGGGTATTTCAATGTGATATATCTCATCGGATTCAGAAGTAAACCCACTGGTGGGGGCCTAGTTACATTACAACGTGCAGTACAATTGAAATCAGCATATTCGTAATACGCTGACGAACAATACCCGTCGAATTAACCCAGTTACCCTAACCACTGGCCGACGTTAACTGATAGTTCGAAAAGATACCTCTTTTGTGTTAACAAAAACGTATCTGCTCGAGTTATCTTGCACAACTATAACGTCAGCAACTTCCGATGTTATGTCATTGACATTTATTTGACTGAGATCACAAAACATTGCACACACATACAAATAATATTATGTATATGTATGTATGTGCGTCTAATATCTATTATAGTGGACCGGTTAGATTTTTCAAAAATAATTTTTAATTATTTGTAATATGAGAAAAAGTACATGTGTTTTTATTTTATATTATTCATCGTTGGCATCGTTATATGTATACACTCAAATTTTATTTATTTGTATATATTATATAAGCTGTTCCCTATCTAATAAAATTAAGTTACACAAGGTGGTAAGGCGTTACATCTACTCTAAGACAAACAAGCAGTACTTCCTCGAACATGGGAGCTAATAACTTTTAAAGTACGATAAACTTGCTTTTACTGGAATCGATGTTAATATGATTATACTATTACGACCGGCCGCCATATTTATGTCATTAAATTGCAAGTCTCGTGGCATAATAGCTACCGAACGCTGGTGGAGTGACTAACTTTAATAACTATGCCTACCGTTGTGAAAGTGGCCTAACGCTTGGCTAAGTTGTAGATGTGCAAAACGCATTATTTCACTAATTTCATAATTCACAAGGTATACTGATAAGCTATAAGAAGTCCGACGTCGCTGACTTATTTCATACATGCATTTCCATATTCCATACATGCAGAACGATAAAATTCATAGGGAACAAATGCCTTGAATGAATGAAAACTTTATTGCACACAAATACATATACATTTTGAAAAACATATAATTATTCTTATAATAGACAGGCTTACATTAATAGGTATGCAAAGTAGGTCATATTGAAAAGTAGCAATCTCTGCCAGACAACCCTTGCAAAACAAAGACATAGAAACAGATTGTAGAAATTAGGGCATTGGTGCAAATAGTAATACATAATTATAATTATTATCTAATAATTTCATACACATATTGTACGATAATTGATGATAATTCCTGATATCTAATTCGTTTTTTAATAGTCCCTTTAAAATCGTAAATGATTATATTATATACGTAATGTGTTCCCCTAATGTTTCTTGACCTTGAAGTGTAAGGAACAAGATGTGGTAGATATCCAAGAAGCGTTGGCTTGACGTCATTACAAAGCATATGACATTTAATAATCTCACTTTGGAGGATACACAGGATCGGGCAATGGCGTAGCCTGACTCTAGTCGGGATTAACGCCAAGACGATAATGATGATAGACAATGCTACGACATAACTTTTGCAATGTTAAATAACAGGGAAACCCTTTGCGATGTATAAATAGATGTTTCAATTGGATTATCGTGTCTTGAGTAGCTGAAGTCAAGGGCCGGGTGTTACATACTGTTTACAATAGGACTCAATTTGAATGAATTGCTGGTGACGAGTGACGACTGTCGTAGGCGCGAGCGTCAGAGAGTAATTCAATTACCGCCCGTACCTCATAAATGGGTTAGTGGCCCGCACGTATAGGGTGTCTATTGATTTATGAAAACACACTCTATATCAATGTCATTAGGTACAAATTTATTTGACATACTTTTACAAAACGTCACAAGCTCTGTAAGAAGTTTCTAGTAGATTATTCATGGATGGTAAATGTGAATAGGTTGTCTATATCATTAAAGAAATCAAATGAGATAGGCTCGTTTCCGCATATAAATTATTAATCATTTGTTAATCAATTTCTATATTGTTAACTTACCGTTTTATTGTTTTGATTAAGCTAATGAATATTTATAACAATTGCTCACACTATAATAGACATTTGCAACAATACAAATTATAATGCGATGAGCGAGTTATAAAAAAATGTTTTTACTTAACTAAAACAAATTTCGTCACGGCCATGTCTCCGAAAGGGTAGGCAAAAGTGCATCCACGAGATTAGCCGACTATACCTATTAGATACCATGACGTGACAGGTTAAAAGTGCGTTGCAATAACGGGCAAAAATCTAATTTCGGGAATACCCGAGACTTCAGGCGTCAAAGTCGGACACCGACTCTACTGGACAACAGACACGATAGGCAGGTATGGCATAATTATTTATTTCTAACAATTGCAAGTTACAGCCTCGCGGCCGATTGCGACTTATTACGTGCTTTTGACGCGCCTCCGAAGCGACAATACTCACGCACTACGAGAATGTATGGCGTCGATTCCGCCTACGACAATCGTGGGTCGTGCAAGTCGCTATCTGTAGAATCGCTATATAGGAAGCGTTCTCATACACTTATTACTCTAATTATTGTGATATCGATCGTGATACACGAACTTGCACATTTGCCTAAGAAACTTTATTGATTTAAAAAAAACCACGTGATTCATATCTATACTAATATTATAAAGAGTAAAGATTTGTTTGTTTATTTGTATTTATTGAATAATCTCCGAAACTACTGTATTCTTTTACCATTAGAAGCTGACATTGCACCTGAAAAAACAAAGGCTACTTTTTACCGCGGGAAAATGATTCATTCCTACGGGTAAACGGGTAGGAAGAATTATTTTTCCGTACTTGTCTATATCACATAACTTCTAAATGGCTTAACCGATTGTGTTAAAATTTCATATGGATATTTCGATGGTTTCCTGAATTATTTAAAAATATAATTGGACCCGGTAGATGACGCTGCTGTCATTATGTGCTGATATTATGTATGGGCATCTAGTCAAATATACATACAAACTAAATACGTGCCCTGAGATTTTTTAATTTCTAGTTCTAAAACAGGTAACAGACATAGTTGGAACGAAAGTAAAAATACAATTTCACTAGAAAACTTTTACCGCGGCGAGTGTAGGTATATTTACACACAAACTTCCGTAAATAAGATAATTCGAAACAGCCTAGTATTAATAGAAAGGTAGCAAGTTACACTTGACCTGGAAACGATCTAATGTAGTTTCTAGACATAATAATGTTTACTTACGATTTACAATCAGGCTTTTGCAATCTCAAATAAATTAACTCGCCGAGCAAACTGTGCGATGCTTACCTGGAAACAATAGAATAAAAAAAATTAATATCGGCACACCCGTATCTCCGAAATGGTAGGCAGAGGTATATATACACCCTTGATTAGCATGCAGCAAATCTTTTTGTCCGTGTGTATCCCCTACACACCAATCAACCAAATATGAAATCAGATAACTCACACACTCAGATAATGTACTTCAGTTAGAAAAACTCATTGGTACATGGTGGGGTTAGCCTATTATCGAAATGGAACTCCGAAGCGCGTACTAGACCACCGAGTAATAAAAAATGCTTAATAAATTGTCTTGAAGTGTCATAAGTGCGTTTTACGACGTCATTACAAAGAGAACCCATAGCCTACGTATTACGTAATTTTTAATTAAAATTTTGTAAACCGTTCCAAATTCCAAGCGTTTAATGTGACAACGTCTTACAATAAAAAAACGTTCACGTAAGTCGTAGAACTATGTATAAATAGTGACTCGAGACTGATGATATATAAACATATGGATTCTTAGTAAGAAAAACGAGAATCTACATAAAAATCGCGGGTTGATAACGCACCATCTTCAACTTTGGTATTTTTCTTTATGTTTCTTACTATTACGAAACATATTTAAAAATATATCTCTAAACTACGAAATTCGCTTGGAATCTTATCTAGATATTTAAGGGATCTATAAATGATCTATACATTTATAGATCCTTTAACTTAATTTACATCAATTAAAACGCAGTAAAACTGCAAAAATAGACTTCAAATTCATATAATTCCTTGTACATAATAAAATTTATTTGTTCATCACTACGTAGTATAAAACAAAGTCGCCTTTTTTGTGCCTATATCCCTATGCTTAAATCTTTAAAACTACGCATCGGATTTTGATGCGGTTTTCTTAAATAGATAGTGTGATTCAAGAGGAAGATTCTCATGTGTATAATGTACCCGTGCGAAGCCGGTGCGGGTCCTTAGTATTTTAAAAAGTATAGTGCCAATTGCCATAAAATTTATTTGGGACCACTATTGTACCTATTACTTTAAACATAACACAAAAACAATTTAAATCAAATAAAAAAACAATTTTTCGGCAATATCGCGTACCCACTCTGATTAATAGTCAGTCAAAAAATATAAACAGGCTGTTTCTTCACAAAAAACAATTGTTTTGGACATTTTAACGGCTAAGTTAAACTCTATTAAAAAAAACCTTATTATATTGTTATTTTTTTTAAAATGTCTACAAAAAATTGCAACAACAAATCGATTTTTACAGCGACCAAAACCACAGACAACCGTTAGTTAACTTACATCGCCTCTGAGGTCTGGCGTAGTCGGTATCTGACGTTGACGCACGAGGTTTCAGGTTCGGTTCCTAGATAGAGTAGAACGACTTGTTCTAATGAGTTTTTTCAGCAATATGAAAAACATAATTTTGCCTGTGATTGTATTTATGTCTCGTACAGCGACGGACTCTCCTCTCCTCTGTCTACATCAATAAATACGGGAGTGACGGTATTAATTTATATTACAACCTATAACACGGACATTACATCTACCCGCAAATTGGTTCACAAGTCCGTCATTGCGACTGATTGTACGTTATTGAGTGCATTCAAACTTGTATTACAATAATAATTTATTTGCGTAACAAAGTCCGCACATTAGAACCGCCGGTTACGTATCAAATTGGCGGGTACGGCCAGCCCTAATTGAGATCAATAATTCCATAATTCACCGAGTAATTACACTTATTTTGTAAGATTTGACACAAAAGTAGAGAACGTTTCAGCTGGGTTACGTGATATCCAATTACAAATAATGGCGCCACGGAAAAGTAAGTGCGAGTTCTTAGCATCAGTAAACTTATCTGCTAACAAGAAAACAGCTTAGTAAAATGAAAACAAGTAGAAGGGGTAGGCAGATGTATGCTAGTATATCCACGACTCGTAAGTCCAGTAGATGTATTAGAACATCCACGATTAGCCAAGGTACTTCGGGCACATTCTAATCCCGGGCAATGTAATGCTTACTCAGAATAATCTTAAAACTAAATTAATCTGCTAACAAGAAAACAGCTTAGTAAAACGAAGAAAAAAAATATGGTCACGTATGGGCGTGAAGTACTGATGCATTCCTATGACAGGTAGCAAGTCCGTCGCCATATCGGGCACGAATCCCGGGTTTCCTCAGGTAGTTTCCCTACAGCGTGAGAGTACTCAGAAATGGAACTCCGTACCACTTAGGCCACGAAGGCTTACTGAACCCTAAATGTTAGCAATGCTTCGTTGCTCTCATAATGAAGCAAATGTTTCCTGTTTACCATATTTAAAAAAAACCTTTGACCTTTGTCGTAAAGAATAATTTAGGTTTTCTATAGAAGTACCGTTGCATATGGAATTTCGGTCAACCTCTTTCCTCCCAGCCTTATCTCGTTTCTATATAAGATGATATCAGGGGTAGGGGATAGACTGTTCTTTACTTCTTATCTATAATTAAGTAACTAAGTGATCGTACTTTGGTCATCTATACTAATATTATAAAGCCGAAGAGTTTGTTTGTTTGTTTGAACGCGTTAATCTCAGGAACTACTGGTTC
>DVZL01008305.1:0-10315 GCA_018236625.1 Lasaia peninsularis | reverse complement strand
ATGACATTTTACATTTATTCCTAAATATACACATTTTTCTGATAATCCTTATCAAATCATAAACTGCGAGGTGTTTCAATTTTTTTATTTCATAAACACATGGTATTGATAATATTCATTTGTTAATTAAAGGCTTATATAGGTCTTCAGTTTTATCAACTGTCCCTTTAATTTTATAGGGCTTAAGCTCAAATTAAGCCCTAAAATGCTTGGACCAAAAATGCAAAATAGTCTTAAAGTTCCAAATATAATAACTACCTATATCACTACATATATTTTCGAGAATCCCAAAAATACTAAACAAATATTATAAAATTTAAGCATAGAAATTAATAAGAACTCGGAAATATGTATACCTATCATGGTGCTTAAAATATACACATTAACACAACATTCACATCCTTAATAAATAACATTCTCAATGTATTAGAAAATGGCTATATCTTTTGGGGAAGTCGAGATATCCCACTTTTTTCGCTTCTTCTATCTTATTTTAAATTTAATTTTTTTAAAGCGGCATACTCTACAGATTTTATACTAATGACTCAGGAACACATACCATTATAATGAATGTTTTTGAAATAAATCAACAATTGGCTTAAAATTTTACATTTATTAAAATGTATATATTACAAGTTATTCTAGCTGTGTACAAATTAAAATCATTTCATAGTAAAAAAGTTTCATTTATTTACTTGTAATAGAAACAGGAAAAGAATATAATTTCGGCGTTAGACCAAGATCAGGTTCATTTTTTGACATAAACTAATTTTACTCACATTTTAATTAATAGCTAAAGCGTCATTTTGTACTTCCTGAGCTAACTGTACTTGTAAGTTCAATAATTTATTTTTTAAGACTACAATTCCCATTAAGACTATATTTTCTGGTTTTAAAGCTCCTGAAGACTCAACATTGTAGAAGAATTTGTTAGGTTTCGACTCCCAATTAAACTCAGCTTCATATTGATCCTCGTCAAGCTCTGTATGCTCACTTTTGGGCCATTCATCTGGCTTTGGATATAAGGTATGTCGCATAACATTATCAGGATCGTACTCAAAACAAACACCAGCAGTGGGATTCCATTTTGCATGTTCTTTTCCAAATCCTTTCTTAGCATACGCGCGAAGTTTTAATTCTTGTCCTTTTCTCAATTTTATGATTAGAATTTCATCCAGCTCCCCATAATCTGCCTGATCTTCGTCTCTGTGACGAGAAGTCACCGGCACCACTCTCGGATCACTGGACTTTAAATCTGCTGTGGTAACGTGTCTAGTTTGATCTCCCGTGCATTTTACATCAAGCGTAAACTCTACACTACACTCCGTGCAGAAGTCAGCACACATGCAATCTCTTGAATAGCAGATTTTATCAACGACGTCATCCGATGTTAGTGGGATCAGACCAATGCGATGTGCAAGAAACTCGTCGCTTAGGACAGTTGAATTTGCTTCAAGCTGCACCCAGTCAATAGCCATTGTTGGTGTTTCGGCAATAAAAACCCGTCGCATACTATTAGCCACGCTTAATTCAGTATCTTCGACCACAAACTTCACATTATCATCAGTTAATTCTGTGATATGTACCGATGGTTGATTGGCGTACGGCATTTTCCTTTATAATATAATAAAGTCAGCAGTTCGTAAGGTTATTTATCAATATTATTATATTATATACAAAATATGTAATGGTATAACTTTTCGGAGTATGTATTTTTATTAGTAAATTAGAACTTTTCTGAACTATTAAGATTTGAATACCTATTGACGATGCGCTGATGTTTGACAGTTGACATTACTTTTTTTTTGTAAATTCTTCCCATTTAGGGAAAGGCAAGAGAACTTTGTCCACACAGCCTAGTCTTAAGTATTTTTTTTCAATAATGATGGTATATCTATGGAAGATGAGGGTGATAGATGATTCCATGGAAAATGAGGTGACGGACTTCTGGTAAAGCTGTGGGAACTTTACCAGAAAATTTGTAGAATTTTGGCGGGAACACGAAATGACACTTTTCACTGCACGACATCACATATCTCCATTGATGCACATTATTAAACGTTTTATAATAAAAACCCCACTATTTATACAAATAAAACACCAATAAAAACACAATTTTTGTAAAGTAATATCTCACAGTGATCCGCTCCATTCCGCGTTCCCACCAAAACTCCAGTTGACATTACTTTTTATCACCAAATGAGGAAGCCAAAGGAACTGAGTCCATACAGCCACGTCTTTCGTATTTTATTTTTTCATCAATTATGGGATATCCATGGAAGATGAGGGTGATGAGATGATTTCATGGAAAATGAGATGATGGACTTCTGGTAGAGTAGTGGGAACTTTACCAGAAATTTTATGGAATTTTGGCAGGAACACGAAACGACACTTTTCACTGCCTGCTATCACATATCTCCACTGTCACTGATGCACATTATTAAACGTTTTATGATAAAAACCCCACCATTTTTAACAATAAAACACAAATAAAAAGACAAGTTTGGAAAAATAATATCTCACGGTGATCCGCTCTATTCCGCGTTCCCGCCAAAACTCAATACTTTTTAGTTTTTGTAGCAAATGCAAAGCTACTAGGTGGTTTTACTAGGTTGTAGAGTCTTGCAACAACGCGCCCGGATTGGTACCACCGCCATACCTATTCCTGCCACAATAGCGTTAGTGCTCGCCATTTTCGTGTTCTGTTTTGCAGGGTAGGGTTAGGGTTGCCAACTTTCGAAACGACCAATCCGGGAGAATTTGTTAGTTTATGAAATCGAATGGGAGAAATCAAGAGGGGGGAACCGAAGTTATTTAGTAGTTTTTAAAGTTTTTTCATGAGAAATTGAAGTTTGTTCGTACTTGTAACTCTGCTTTTACCTGGTTAATTTTTAGAGAACTGGAGAAATTATTGCTCTCCGGGAGGTCAGGAGATTATCCATTTTTACTGGAGTCTCCCGGGCAATCCGGGAGGGTTGGGAACTCTAGGTAGGTTACCAAACTAGTATTACCAAACAATATTATCAGACGATAGTAAAATTATAAAACTACAATGATGAAAAACATATTACACCGTGTATTATACGCTTAGATCATTAAGTTCAATGATCTAAGTCCCAAATAATAAAGGCCCAAAATATCTTAAATAAATAAAAAATATATTTTAAAATTTCAAATTATTAATTATATGTGGCTCATATATTTATTTGTTATTATGTAAGGTTCTATAGATGTACCAGTACCAAAATGCTACAAATCTGTGATACCACAGAAAAATATGTAGACAATAATTATTATAACATAAGTTACTAGCAACCCGCCCCGGCTTCGCACGGGTATACTATACAATACTATACTCTTTAATCTCTCCATCTATTAAAAAAACCGCCTCAAAATCCGTTATTTAGTTTTAAAGGTTTAAGCATACAAAGGGACAGACAAAGAAAGTGACAGTTTTGTTTTATATTATGTAGTGATAGTGATAACCAATCTTTGAAACCAGTTTATTTTTATGTATGCGCCATCTAACATTTATGAAGTGAAGATGATAACATTGTAATTAATACATTAGAATATGGATGACGCTGTAACAAATGAGTAAAATAACCATATTTATTGACATTTAATACAAATGTCTTAATATTATGTTTTTTCATTAGATGTTGAGTACATGACCGACATGATCGAGACTACTATTGCTTAAACATCCATCCATTATAATGGTAGGTAGTAGGCATATTCCAAAATGGTAATCTAAAGTTGGGTAAGAAAAATGATATTCGAATAGGATAATGGATTATGGAACACGCGATGTAATAATGTAAAAAGTAAGACACTGAGTTGGAAATCACAAGCACAAGCGCCTAAATATCAAACGTGACTTGGACTAATCGGGATAAATAATGAATCAGGCACCACACTCGAAGCCAAAATATTTTTTCGAAAATATTCATAATCTATACCACTATTATTATCAAGTAAAACCACAATTTGGTCGCATATATAAAATATAATTCGTGTATAATATGTACACTGCGTAGGTACGTAACGAGATTAAGCTGGTGAGAGGTACACAAACTCAGTGTAGCGATAGTTAGCTTTCAGCTTGGTATTGTGATCTCCGAATCATGGAGCGCTACGAAAATTTTACGTCGGTAAGAAATTTCTGCAAAAAATACTAAATACAATAATATTATTTATAAGAGTGTAAAAGTAAATTGTGTTTTCTAAAAAAAAACATTGGAATATTTTAAATGAATTACATATCTACTAAGTATTTCAATTTTAGTTAAGTACCTAGGTACTTGTTAGAACTATCAGTACCTCCCTAATTAAGTAAATATAGATACTGTTTAATATTATACATATATTTTCAAGTATCTAGCTTCAGTTAGGTACTTATCAATAATAGTTATTTAGTTAGTTATCAAAAATTACCTATATATAGAAAAAAAAAGTTGACATGATATTAGTGTGTGATAAAGTATGATAAACCTATATTGAAGAAAAATATATACTCTTATAGATATATAGGGGTAGTTTTTTTAAGCATAAGACAGCGAACATGCTTGTTCGCTCATATGCTTATGACTCTCCTGACGGTAAAAGAATAACATGGCTTATAGACAGACGTATAGGTATACGAAGACTACTTTTTATACTGGTAATTCAATGAGATTCCGCGAGAGATTTAAACACTCTAATTGCTACTGCTAGCGAAAGATAATTTATAGCTGATATGAGAACTAATATCAAATGAAATATGGTCTCTTTGACATCTTTGACCCCTATTAGCACAACTGCCAATAAGCATTATCAATGCTACACAAAAGAGACCCATAAACCCGCGTACACTGTTAAGTAACAGTAGTCCATTGAGGTCGTCTTTTCAGTATGATATAGGATTTGATTAACAAAAAATGGTATTTCAGACGATCGAATTTGACCCTATGTGCGACAGGGACCACCCGCAAAAAATAACTTTTGAGGATGTCTCCGCAGCCGCTTTCAGGATACAAAGTGGGATCATTAAAACCCCATGTGTGGTAAGTTCTTTATAAAATACTATCGTTCCGCCCACAGTTTTTACCGCGTAAATTACTTTTAAAACACAGCTATAGCTTTCAGAGCTTTTTTAATTTTGTTTACTAAAAATACTTAACGCGTTAAAACATATCCTCTTTTAATTGTAGTCGGTTATAAAGTAGCATGTGCGAAATATGTGTTATTCCGATGATATGTAAAATATTGTGAAAATCCGTTCAGTAGTTTCTATGTAAAGGAGTAACAAACACATACACACTCACAAACTTTCGAAGTTATTCGGGTTTGACTTCGTAGACATTATTCTTATCTCTTATTAAATAGGTAGAAATAATTAGTGTCATTTAGTTATAACTAGCCGTGACCGCGACTTCATCCGTGTATTTATATTATAATCTATACCTATAAATACCTAAATAAAATTGGAGTGTCTGTAAGTATGTAATATTAAAATATCTGCTTTTTACTTAATGCATATGTATCTAAGTTTACAAGGGAGCAAATAGTATCTTTTAGAATGTTTGTCTATCTGTCTGTTTGTACCTAATATCTTAAACGGCTGGACCGAGTTTGGCAGAAATTTCACTGGAGGGCAGCTGATATAATAAGAAACAGCTTAGACTACTTTTATTTTAGAAATATATAAAATAAAATAATAAAAACGCGGACGAAGTTAGTTCTAAAATAAAGGTAGCCTAAGTTACTCCTTATTTCCAAATTGGTCGAGCCAGGCAGACAAAAATAGTAAAATATGATAATTTAGTAGGAATATGTACCTACCAAACCGACGCGACCCTCCAATTTTATTTACACATAGATTATAATTTTCCTGAATATGAATTAATAATAGAAATGTTGTCGTATATAGAACGTTAATACGAGCGATACTCGAAGCGAAGCGAACGATAATGGCGAGGCGAGCATATTATGTTAACTGGATCACAACTCACAACCAACATGACATTGCCCGGGTAGGGATCCACTGCCTTACCTATCGCTGCCGCCATGATGACATTGTCATTTTCCGGTCCCGAAGAGAGAGTAGCCCGTAGCCGGTAGACTTTCTAAGGTCTATCAGAAGAAACACTGGGCAGCGGCGCACCTACAACATCGGTGGTGTCTATAGGCCACGGTTGTTTCTTACCATCAGGAGACCCGTGTGTGTACTCGCTGTCTTATCCCAAAAAAAAACATATTTTCACGTTTAATTTGGATTATGTTTCAGAAATCTCACATGTCGGCGTCACTGGGTATGGAAATATATTTAAAAAACGATTTCCTTCAGCACACTGGAAGGTAATTTCTCACTTGAGACATAACAGTGAAATATTTTTTTTATATTGACGTATGTGTTTCATTTTAGTTTTAAAGAAAGAGGAGCCCGCAACGCTCTTTTACTACTGTCAAAGGAAGCAAAGACGCGTGGTGTCATTTCGGCATCTTTAGGCAATCATTCCCAAGCTCTGAGCTACCACGCGAAAGGTCTCAACGTTCCAACCACCGTGGTCATGCCGAACGTTGCACCCATCATGAAAATTGAGAAATGTCGGTCATATGGCGCCACTGTTGTTATCCACGGACATGACATGAAAGAGGCGAAATTCCATGCGATGACTTTGGCTAAAGAGAAAAGTCTTACATACATAAATGGGTATGTTATTTTTTTTTTAATATTTTTAGAATTTTTTCCGTCTTTTTGTCTGTCTATTTGTTCCCGCTAATCTCTGAGATGGCTTTGACGGGACTGGCAGAAAGCTGATGTAATAAGGAGTAGCTTAGACTACGTTTACGTGTTAAATTCAAACACGTAAGGAGTCACGAGTTAGTCTCAAAATAAAAAAAAATTATCTATCAGTGATTGAAGGCAAAGTGGTGAAGTGTAAAACAAGTTTTACTTAATGGCCTTGGTGGCCTAGGACTTGGACTACCTGCAAGTTTTTCTAACTTAAGTACATTTTCTGAGCGCTCATAGGAAAACATTGTGAGGAAATCCAGGATTTGTGCCCGGTATGGCGACTGAATCGCCACCTGGGACTTAAAACGTTGAATAATCGTGGGTGCATGTGTACCTCTGCCTGCCCATTCGCAAATATAGACGTGACGATATTTATTTAATTTAAATAGTGTTGTGGAAAAATATCGCCCGCCGAAGGAGTAGGTAGAGGTAAATAGGTACATACTTATGTATCTCTACCTGCCAATTGTTATCACTTTCGATAGGATAATAGGTAACCTGATGAAAGCAATAATCGCAGCATATACCTACATGTCTATGTATATATAAAAGCCGTATTAGTTATTTAATGATTTTTGTGTTTTTGCATACAAATAAGGAAGACATCTTCGTCCGGAATAAGATTATAATCATTAAAATTGTAATAAACTGAGTTAAAACATATACCTACGTAAGAACATACGTAAGAAGTTCGCCTTTGATGCAATAGTTGCAAAGTTATGCGCGTACATTCACTTAGGTATACAATTAATTTTTAGTTGTATAAGATTAACCAATAAATACATAATTATTTGTTTATAATATTTATTAATCTTTGTTAATAATATTTTTAGTCTACTACTTGAACGATAAGTAAAGCAATCAACATATTACTTTATCTTTAATCCTTGGATAGATATATTTGTAACACATTATGGCGGGAAACAAAAAAAATTGTTATCAAACGCATGAACCGGCCAATGAAACATGAAAATCAATGAGCCGGCCCTATGAAATTGAGATAGATGTTTAATATTAGATTGTTAAAAGTGTAAACTTTGGAGGTTAAATCATGGGTATCAAAAAGATATCCAGGATTTAAACCCTTTTCAATGGACAAAGTGATCTCATAAGCCAAAATCACGATGTATTTTCACCCACAATATTCCTCACGAACTCTTTTCAATTGAGGATATCGTTTACATTGTAAAGTAATAAATCTCAAGGCCAAGTAACTATGAATAGGAACGATAGCCGGACTCAGACTTTTCAAGACTTTAGGGACCTATTTTTAGGGACCCGATTTACCAAGTGAATAAGATTGACTTATAAATTCAACAAGCTTAGCAACTTAGGAAGTGTAAAAATGTTTGATATCAACCGAAGTTTAATATTAATGTTAGATTTTAAGTGTAAATTTTAATTTTACAAATAAATAACATAAATGTTTAATTATTATTATTATTATTTCTTAATACTGGTAAAACAATTAATTTTGCCAAATTTTATATTAAATTTTAGATAAGGGGCCGATTTTCTTTAAGGTATTTGCTAAAAGATTTCTTTTATTCTCAATAAAGCTATGATCATCCACACATAATGGCTGGTCAGGGCACGGTAGGTTTGGAGATCCTGGAGCAAGTGGCGGATGTTGACGCGGTGCTGGTGCCTGTAGGTGGTGGGGGACTGCTAGCAGGGGTCGCCACTGCCATCAAACATCTCAAACCCCATGTCTTGATATATGTGAGTATAGACTTATTTTTAATATGATAAGACAGTAAACAAGCACACGGGTCTCCTGACAGTAAGAGACAACCGTGGCCTAGTGACACCATAGTTATTGTAGGTACGTCGCTGAGTTGTGGCTGGACTGTTTGTCCTGATGTGCAAGTCTACCGGCTATCCTACCCTCCATACTGGAACACGATTGTGTCACTAAGGCAGCAGGAATAGATAAGGCGGATCTCTACCCGGGCGAGTTGCTGCACAGCACTCTACAACTTATTTTTAATGACTCTATTAACCTACGCTCGCTTCTTACGAGCTGCCTGGTTGAGAGGCAGATGGGCTTTTCTAAACAAGGGACCGGACCAACACGGTGAAAAATTTCTACATGGGGTTTTTATGCCTAATTTTCATATATTTACTTTATAAGCCTAACTCTATTTGCTTTATAAGTAATTGCCTTTGTGATCGAGTGTACCAGGGTTTTGGTACTCATTTACTTACTTAAGTTGAACAGTTAACCTGTTGTAGTTATATACTAATATGTAGTAGATTAGTAGCCACGGGCTGTAAAGCAGCCCTTGCATCAATTGCAGCCCGAGATTTATAGTTCGAGGGTGCAATTGATGTTTACACCCGAGCTAACTACTCTGCTTTACATCTCGATGGTGAAATAAGAAAAAAAACCGGCTTTACATTAACCGGAATAAAACATTTCTACATCTCTCATGTTCGGTAAGTAGGTCCTTTTTACCCTAGAGCGCTTATTGGTCACCTACAAGCCCTATTTAGGGGGAAAAAGACCTATTAAACGAACATGAGAGATGTAAAATAATATATATATTTCAGTAAAGCCACTTTATTGGTATAATTTGCTAAAAATAAGTTAAAATTTTTCCACAGTATTCGGAACCCATTTACCTGGGCCCTGATATAACGTAAACTAAAAAAATAAGTGTAGTTAGCGTACGTTACCAGCGCAGGTTCAAAATACTTACATTGTAACATGTACACAGAAATGACGAAAATTTAAAGGTACTTATTCATATTCTCCCTAAAAAGGGGATTTTGTGTGGCGGACAGTGGACAATATATATACCAGTGAGTTATATTGTAACTGAAGGTATATTTTTAAATTAAGTGATCGAATAATAGTAAAAAGTAGCTTTATCAATATCAGTTTAGCTGTTTCAAAGCTTAACCAGAAAAAAACAAAGAGGTATACAGATAAAAATGCTATTCTTTTTATCTTTGGCGATTTGCATATTATGCTTTCATCATGAAGCTGAAGACATCCGGACAACGACGTATCCGGATCCGGACACAATATACGGCTGGATATATTACATTCATAAAGCCAGACGAAGTGACAATTTTTTTTTGTCTGAATAGGGCGTGGAAACCGAAAAGTGCCCAAGTATGACCTGTGCATTGGAACATAATGAACCAACCTGTGTCGACATAAAATCAACGTTGGCGGATGGCTTGGCCGTCCCGACCGTTGGGTACAATGCCTATGCCACCGTCACTCCCAACATGGACAAAATGGTAAGTACTTATACTGTAAAATACATAATAATTACTTATATAATCTAATCATTCTAAACGAACAATTCTTGTATATTTATTTATACCGGCGATCTCGGAAACGGCTCTAACGACTTCGCAGAAATTTGGTCCCTGGGGGTTTTGGGGGGTTGAAAATTGGTCTAGACAGGTATAGATCTTATGAAATTGCGAATCACGACGTCGCACCGGGCGCCCGTGCTTATGCGCGTGAATTTATTTTGGACAACTTGGAGGTGGTGTAGTGACGTTCTCGGGAGGTGAGCG
>DVZL01008304.1:0-10317 GCA_018236625.1 Lasaia peninsularis | reverse complement strand
CTTACGAGTCGTGGATATACTAGCACACCTCTGCCTACCTCTTCGGGGATAATAGGCGTGACGGTACTTTTTTTAGCAGTAAATATAGCGGTTAAATATACATCTCAAAAATAAAAGTAAAACTTAAATACGTCCCAAATATACTAAACTTTGCAGGCATATTGTTCCGGATGGTATTAAATATTTCATTCTTTCCTCAAAGAAATATAAAGACATAATAATCTAAGATTCTGAAGGAAGTCTCGACTGTGACGCTACCGCAGCCTCTGTCATCGCTTACTCTTTATCCCCCTCTGTAAAAAGGTTGTAAGAAGGCGGTGGACACCCCGTGGGGGGACGATCGCCTTCAACCCTTTCGCTTTTACCCCCACTCTACAGTATGATCTATAAAATAAAATAAATAATTCCCCTTCTTTATTCATATATTTTATCTTGTTTTTTATTTATTTATTTCATCTTCGCATTGAGGAGATTATAATAAGACAATTTGGTTTTTCTTATCAGAAAGGCAGTATGCATGTTTGTGTTTTAATGTTTTTTTTAAAAAAAAACGAGTATAGATTCCACTTTTACTTTAAAAATTATTATTACGTTGGTACGTAATTTTCTAAGTATATTTTAATAGCTCAGTAGTTGTGGATAATGAAAATGAAATTCGAGGGGGAGTCTAGTAATAAGATACATCGAGTATATTAAAGCATACTTGTGTTTTCGAGTTTTGAAATTTAGATTTATTTTTGAATAATTTATTAAATATTTTTATTGTGATATGTATTTTACACCGCTGTTCAGATAACTAGCGGTTCCGTTAAATTCCGTACCGTCAATATCGAGAATGGCTGGACCGATCTGTTGGTTTAAGCCAAGTCATGATGAAAATTATTTTATGAATAATAATGACATAGTCAAATTAAAATTATCATGGAAGAGAAGTATAAAACTATATATTACAAAAAAAAAAAACATTTTTTTAAAAAAAAACTAAATATTTATTTGCTATCAAACTTTATTTTATATTTCTTAACAAAACCATCACAAATAACGCTGTATAAAACACGGATCAGTGCTTGAACGAAAGCACTGAAAATAAAATATAAAACGAAACGAACATGTCAAAAACGCCATTTAAAAATCGTAAAGTCCTTAATTACATTCCTAAACAAAACACCCTGTAGCCGTTAAGCTTCTCGCATTTCTTCGTCGCTTCTTAAAGTGTTTTACATACAACTTGTGTCTCTGTGTGAGTTGGTATTTACTCACGCACAAGTGTGTGAGTCTCTACGCATTTTTGCCCCCTCCCCTCTAAGAAAAATACCTTACCCCGTTCCCACCCACCCCCTTTGATGTACCGGTGCGCCTCGGGTAAAGAAGATATGAGACTTTTTCAAAAAGCTTAATTTAAATGAGGCGCTTGGGACGACTCAATGAGAATATTCCTTAATTTAAATACTATCTCGAGGGCCACTGACAAGTCGAGGAAGTGGGGGGGAAATGGACCATTTTAATTGGTATTGAATTTCGATTGGGAGATACTTGGGCGACTTATCGTGTTTTTATGTGACGTTTTTGGCCTTGGATGTTTATTGGATTGTCATTGCTGTCCTGGAAATAAAAGGGTTACCAAGGAGTGCCTTTGTGATATTTATTTTGTAATTAAGAAACACAAAAGAGGTTTCATTTAGGTTGAGTTTTTATACATTTTAAAAATAAATAAATAGCGTCACGTCCATATTCCCGAAAGGGTAGGCAGAGGTACATATATGAGTACACCCCCGAATAACCGATAATATTAGATCACATGATACGACAGGTTGCAAGTCCGTTATATCGGACACAAATCCCAGGTTTCCTCACGATGTTTTTCGTCCCCGTAAGCGCACTCAGAAAATGGACTTAAGTTAGAAAAACTCATTGTACATGGCGGGGTTCGAACTTGGACTACCAAATAGAAGTCCGAAACGCGTACCAATAGGCCACTGAGGTTCTATTCATTTTTTTTATGATATTAAGGCAAACAAGCTGATGTATTTCTGATGATAAGAAATACACGTCGCCTATAGACACCAAAGCTGGAAATGATGCGTTGCCAACCCGAGGCTGGTATGGTAAGCCTCTTGCGCGAGTAAGTTTACCGGCTACCCTACCCTCCAAACCAGAACACGACAATGGCGAGCACTGACGCTATTGTGGCCGGAAGTTGCAAGTTGCAAGACTCTACCACCTAGTCAATGAAATGTTTTGAATATAACATTAACGATTAGAGTATGAATACGGAGTGTTTGCATTTGGAATACGCATATGAACTATTTCGGATTAGTAGTTACTTTCGGATTTATTTATTTCATCTTTTTTTGTACACCATATATACAAATACGTATACAAAAAGGCGAACTTAAAGCGTTGATCACTCTCGCAACTCGCAATGGATGGTAGCTAACTATTAACCAATACAAAAAGAAACAATAAATGTAGATGCATTAAAAAAAGTTAGATACATAATAAGTGCGAGTCGGATTTGCGCACTAATCTTAAAAAAACGGGAAAAAATGCAGTTTGTTGTATGTGAGCACCCTTTATATATTTATTTTACTTTGTTTTTATTATTTGTTGTTATAGCGGCAACAGAAATAAATCATCTATGAAAATTTCAACTGTCTAGTCTATTTTTTTAAAAGCTTTTATTTAACTTGCGTTGTATGTATGTAAGTATGTATGTTCGGGTGGAATCTTAGAATCCAATTTTGAAGTAGATATCTTCACCCGATTAAGCTGAAATTTTGTGTACACGTTTAGTTTAGATGACAATGCACGATAAATCACATGACATCATTCATAAATCCAATATGGCGGAACAACCGAGATGGCGGAATAATTGTTTTTAAAGCACTTCTACAATATCAGATGAAAGGGCTATTTGAGAGCAACTCGAAAAGTAAGAAAAGCTGTTTATAAAAAGTTTTTTTGCTTTTAATTAATTATGTCAAATATTCCAGAAACGACTAGTTACAATAAAAAAAAAATGGTCACGCCCATACTCCGAAAGGGTAGGCAGAAATATATTATGGCGGATTACTATTATCATCTATACAAATAAATAAAATTTGAGTGTTTGTATGTAATATTAAAATAACCGCTTTTTACATAGTATTTTTTATAAAATGCATAAGTATGTTTACAAGGTACTAACTTTATTTTTAAATTTTTTTTAAATTTTTCGTCTGTCTGTTTGTACCTGCTAATCTCCGAAACGGCTGAACCGATTTGGACGGGACATTACTGGCTGATAGCTAATTGAAAAGGAACGGCTTAGGCTTATTTTATTTTAGAATTTCTTTTAGAAATAATATATAAATATAAAATAAAAAAAACCAAAACGCGGCCTAATTCGCGGGCACTTAATTGATTTTTTTTTATCCAAAGTCTCTTCACGTTTTAACATGCATTTGCTAGAAGCGTTCAAATGAATGATTCGTATTGCGTCACTCACTAATTTTACGTTAAAAAAATTCCATAAACGAAAAAAAACCGGGCAAGTGTGAGTCGGATGCGCATTTGGACGGATTTGGATAAAACTTTACAGTGGAATAACATATAGATCAGAATAGCGCCGCTATTTCACCGACTACATAAAAAAGAGGGTATGTTTTACGCTTTGATAATAATTAACGCGGGCAAAGCCGCTGGCGGATATTATCCATAAAAATAGGAAAAAGATCACGTTTATTGTATTGAAACACCCTTTGTATATCAGGAACAGAAATGCATTTGTGAAAATGTCAACTGTCTAGTTATTACGGTTTATGAGATTCAGTCTGGTGATAGACAGCAGACGGAAAGCGATCTTAATAACAGGGTTCCATTTTCACCTTTCGTGTACGGAACCCTAAAAATTAAATCCATATATTTAGTACGTGTCTAAACGTCTGTCCTCGTTGTATTACTTAATTTAATTATTTTAATGTAATCATGGTAATTATTTTAATGGTCATTTTATTTATTATATTTAATATGTGTTACGTGAAATACTACTTTTTTAAGGTAAACTTACGTCATAAATACATACATATCTTCACGCCAGTTTCCTTGCGTGGTAGACAGAGAAAATCGACTGCCAAATGTCACGATCCCTACATATTTAGCGAGCTTCCTCCAAGTTAATATCTCTTCATACAAGCACACCGGTTTCGGAGACTCTTGGATAAGCAAGCAACTTGGTCATGGGATGTCAACCTAGGTCTCCCTGGGTACCTAAATCTATCCACTGTTATAAAGACAACAGATAACATCATCTGTGAAATTTTTAACTGCCTAGCTAACACGATTCCCAAGATACAGCCTGGTTACAGACATACAGTTGGATAGACAGAAAGATAAATAGACAGACAGCGGAGCGTTAGTAAGAAGGTTCGGTTTTTATCCACAGGTAAGTAATGGTAGCGTGGGTTTTTACAAAAGCATTATCTGTCAAAATTGATCAATTGACCATATCCTGACTGTTTTTTTTATTGGATAAGACAGCGAACTAGCTTTATAGACACCATAGATGATGTAGGCGTCACTGTCTGTGGTCGGGCTGTTCGATCTGTGCAAGTCTTGATTTTGTAATTTTAAGTTATTTGTTTGATTAAGCGGATATTGAAGCACTTCATTCTTAACGAGAAGTAAAAGTAAAAGAAATAGTTCTTTCGAATATCACAGAAATCTGCAAGTGCGAGTCAGACTCGCGCACGATAGGTTCCGTACCAATATCTGTAAAAACGGTAAAAAAATCACATGTATTGTATGGAAACAACCTTTATATATTTATTTTTACTCTGTTTTTCAGTACTTGCCGTTATAGTGGCAACAAAAATACATCATCTGTGAAATTTTCAACCGTCTAGCTATCACGGTTTATAGGATACAGCTTTGGTGATAGACAGACTGACCGACAGCACATTAGAAATAACATTTATCTTATAAGAATCTCGAAGAAATGAGTCATTTTTATTTCCACACGAAACAACGAATTTTAGACATTTAAAAAACATTAAACATATAAATGGGAACTATATGCTGCCAATTATAATATAATTATTATAAAGGACATTTTTTAACGTTAATTAAAAATTAAAAAGGAAATCCGTTGACTTGGTAATCGTAATAACTAATCGATTTGAAGTGTTAACATTTAAAATATATATTCAAGGTCTTCAATTACCCGTGACATTTGTGGAGCACTAAGATATTTATTGTAATTATATAAACTTGTCTTAGATTATGATACTGAAGCTGGGTGTAAAACGCAATAGTTTTATTCCTTGCTACTGTTTATTCTCATATTTTTGCCCTAGCTGTGCCCGGGACTTCATCTGCATTTTTATTTAATTATTTTATGCATTTCTAAAACAAACGTGACCTCAGTTATTCAATATTACTTGAGCTGTCTGCCTGTGAAAGTCCCGTCAAAAAATGTCCAACCGTTCTAGAGATTAGCGGGTACAAATAGACAGACTGGAGAGACAGACAGACGGATAGTCTGAAAGACAGGCAAAAACTCTAAAAAATATTATGTTGATATTTTATCTTGTAAACATTATTTATTATATCTTACATTTAGTAAAAATCGGTTATTTTAAAATTACATAGAGACACACCAATTTTATTTATTTATATAGATTTATCTCAAAATTCAATATTCTCCTAATCAAACCTCGAACCCTCGTACGAAAACCTCGTACCCAAGAACCGATAACCCAAGAATTGGTTCTTGGGTTATAGCACAGATCGTTCTTGAATTATTGCATAGTTCGTTGTATCGAAGCCTGTTTTAATATTTACATTATTCTATATTTTAGTATTAGGTACTAGGTATCACAGTTCATGTGTTACAGCCTGGTGACGGATAGACGAACAGCAAAGTCTTATTAATAGGATGTAGAAAGAAATCATGATATTTGGTACTCAGTACTCTCTGACTAACCCGCAAGGGACCTGGCGTGAAGTTATGTAGTGCGATTGCATTTCTGCCAGATTGATTAATGTTATCAGGAGATTTGCTAAGTGATAGTGGTAATAAACCTGTTATTGCTCTGTACTTGCCCTAGTTTTGTATCGACACTTGTTCTTGCGGACCTGTTTCGATTTTGCGAAACGATTAGAATTATGTCACTTTGTACAACAAATTCAATTAGTTGCACTGATTTGGCAATAGATGGGGTCAGGTATTAGTTAAATTACGAGTGCATTTTGCAATATTCGTGGAGTAACCCTCTCGGACTACATTCGTAATAACGGGATTAGAGAAAGAGTGGGATTGAAAGATTTGGTCTAAATAATAATAATTTGTCAAGTGCGATTTGGACTCGTGCACGAAGGGTTCTGTGCCATTATCTATCGCGCCAAAAATATTACGCTTGTTGTATAGGAGCACCCTTTATATATTTTACTCTGTTTTTGGTATTTGTTGTTATAGCGGCAACAAAAATACATCATCTGTAAAAAATTCAACTTTCTATCTATTACAGTTCATAAGGTACATCCTGGTGAGAGACAGATATGGACGGTCTTAGTAATAGGGTTTCGATTTTAGCATTTTGTTACGAAACCCTAAACCCTATACGAAACCCTAAATGCCCCATTTGGTCATATAGATATAATGAAAGATTGACAAAACTGATTTACAATGCGAAAACGCTCCACGAACAAAAATAAGGGTAGTGACGAAAGTCTCCGTGACCTATTCCTACCACGATAGCGTCAGTGCTCGCCATTGTCGTGTTCTGGTCACGCAAGAGGCTTACCATCCCAGCCTCAGGTTGGCAAAGCACCATTTCCACCTTTGGTGTCTCAGCGACGTGTTTTTCTTACCGTCAGGAAATCCGTCTGCTTGTTTGCCTTTCAATATCATAAGAAAAAAATCTCTGCACACACCACAGAACAAAGCTAATGGTAAGAGACAATCATGTCATATAGATACTGTTACTTCAAATATAGCAAGTGGGAGTCACCACCAACCAGACGCCTTATTCGCTCTACATTCAAGGCAAACGGAACTTTGGTCATGACCTTGCTATTATTAATACATGGAAATATAACCGGAAGTATTTGTTGTAACAATAATACATATCTACGTTTGCAAACTCGTTCCTGCATAAATAATATGATTACAATACTTTCTATCTTTAGCGAAACAGATTTAAATTTCAATGATAATACGGAGGCTTATATAGTTTCTTCAATAATGATTGACGCCGGAACTGATGACAAAATAGACTCCTTTTATTACGATCACAAAAATAGCTCCCCATAGAGAAACAATGACAGGGGTAAAACTATCAGTTCGTAATATTTAGTTAAAATTGACAAACACTTTTCTAAATGTGAAATTAAAATACTCACTTAAACATTTAAAAAAAACAAAAAAAAAATTTAGGATTCCATACCCCAAGAATAAGCGCGGGACCCTAATACATTGTCTGCTCTATTTCTGTCTGAGTGCTCTCGGGGAGGGAAATCATCGTGAGCCAACTACAACATCATGGGACTTCATATCTACGGCTAACCGTGGATGCATATGTTCCTCTGATTACTCTTTCGGGGCTACGGGCGTGACGATATTTTTTTTAATTTTATTTTCAAGAAAAAGTTGTTTCGGTAGCCAGTAGGTAATTCGTATTACAAGTATTATAATTTGTAATTATATTGACCGCGATCATTCTAGCTAAGGTCGTATTAAACCTCCCTTTCAGATTTATAAAGTCTAGATTAATATTAGTGTAGGTTAGCTTCTGACCTTGCTAAATGTTTGCTTTAGTAGTTTAAACTAGATTTCCTCGTAAACACTGTATTTATAGTCTGGAAACACTATCTTTATCGTTGAAAAAATATTTAAGCATTAAAACACTATTTTTAACGGTAGAACACTATTTTTGCTGTTATAAAAAGCGCTAGTATCGTAAGGCCATTACTGCCATAGTAAAGACTGCTTGCAATTCTATTTCAATTTGGAGTAGGATAATCTAATATATTACCATCTATCTATACATACAAATAAATAAAATTTGCGTGTCTGTGTGTAATAATAAAATAACCGTTTTATACTAAATGCTTATATATGTTAACAAGGTACATATACCAGAATAATACCCGCTAATCTCTGAAACGGCTGGCCTGATTTTCACTGGCAGGCGGCTGATGTAATAAGGAATAAATTAGGCTACTTTTATTTTTAAAGTTATTTTAGAAATAGTTTTAAAGTAGTTTTAAAGTTCTAAGCATACATAGGAACAGAAAGCAGGATAGGTTTTATACTATGTAGTGTTTATCACACTTGTCCTAGATATCTGCTGCAGTTTTCTGTTATATTAAAAAAATAATAAAAAATGACATGAATTATTGTAACTTCAAAGTAAACATATACATATAGATACATAGCTAGGCACGTACTTACACCATGTATTAAAAAGTACAAAGATACATAAATAATAAACATCGTAATAAATATAATATAAAATTTATCACAGTCAGGAACTGAACCCTAGGATGTTCGCGGAGTAAGGCAAGTTCGCTTACCCTATAACTAAATGCGGTCGTAGAATTATATGAACGATAAGTAATTTTGTTGAAGATATAAATAATTTATTACTTGACACCTGTCAGGAGGACCTTCATAAGTCCGCTCATTTAGCAACTTAATATCAAAAGTTCCACAGAATGTATAAATTGAAAATATTATTTACATTAATATATTGCGTAAGTAACGTTTGTCATATTCGATTTTTTGTTAATAGTAATATTTTTATGTATTAGAAAGCTACTCTAATATTAGTCTAATTATCTCCGACTCTATTTTTTGTCCGTTTGGAAACCGTAAACTATTAAACCACAATTAATTATTTTATTAAAATTTAACAATTATCTTTTATTAAAATAAAAAGTTTCTCTTGATGTTTTCAGAAAAACTGTTTTATTCACTGCAATATCTTAAACGTTAACTAAATATATTTGAACCCTTTGATATATCGATAAAACAACCACCTAGCTGACTACATAACTAAAAATCGATAAATAATATCGATTACCATAGTGATAACAGCCCTCAAGGCTTAAACTGAAAGTCTTTAATGGACTTCCTTCAGTTTTGCAATCAGATAAAGCAATGTAGATAGTGTCCTTTCAAGTCAGGCATTGCCTCAATCTTTTGGTACGGTCCTACGCGTTTTCTAACTTTTGCAATCCGAGTATGATATCGGTTTACTTATGTAATAATAAACTAGAACGATTGCGCTGAAATGCACTTGCTGGCTTACTTAAGAGATATTGATAATAGAGACAATTTAAAAATTGGATTTCAAGTATAAATATTTAAGGGAGACGCCTTTGATTATCTAAATTTAACCCCTTGATTAGGTAGACTGTGACAGAATATTGAAATTTTATAAGTGCATCACTACATATTATAAAACAAAGTCACTTTCTCTGTCTGTCCCTATGTATGCTTAAATCTTAAAAAACTAAGCAACGAATTTTGTCGCGGTTTTTTTAGTAGATGGAGTGATTCAATAAGAAGGTTTTTGTGTATTATTACCCGTGCGAAGTCGAGACGGGTCGCTAGTATATTATATTACAACAAAGAAGAAAATAATTACAAAAAGAATATCCAAAAGAGATCCCAGATGGATAAGAGGAAAATATAAATAAAACGAAATAGGTAGTGTTATAACTAATCAATTTTACAAAATCTATTCATATAGGATCCCGATATACAACGACCTTTACCGAGCTGGTTAATGGATGAAAGATATTTTTTATCTAATAACATATAATGTCAATAAAGATATTGCGAATGGGTTGTCCAAAATTTCAGTCTATAATATGATTAATTAACATTTTTTTTATTACACTGGCTTGGTTAACAACATATTGTCACAACTCTTGGGTAGGCAGGTGTAAACGAAACTAATGAATAATACTAAAATAAAAATAAAGATAATTTTATGAAGAACCCGGTAGTATAGGGTTGTCTGAAAAAAACTGCCTAGCCTAAGAGGAAGGGAAATAAATAGTGAACCTAACGTTCGTTTATTTAGTAGGTATCATATTTTCGATAGTAATGGAATTTGTTCATTATACAAGTCAGTGTAAAAAAGTCAAATATATCCTTACTAGCTGACCCGGTGAACTTCGTTTCACTGGATAAGTACATGAACATCAATAAAACATTTGACAGGTAAGAACAGTTTGTTTGGGAAAATTTAATTTGTCGTTTTTAGTATTTTCCTTGCAATTTTGTTATATTTTCTCATCGTTTAAACCTTCCCTGGACTTCCACGAACA